>PVJC01038016.1:0-16958 GCA_004026665.1 Murina feae
GGCCGCCATGTTGGCTGGGCTAATTTGCATACAGCCGCTCTGATTGGCTGGTGGGCGTGGCTTACCCTGTCTCGGAGAAACGGTTAATTTTAATATTTCACTTTTATTAGTTTAGATTTCCTGTGTCTCTTTTTAAAAAAAAATCTCCCACTCTCCTTGTTGGGTATTAAAAAATGGGTTTCTAGGAGATAATCTCTAAATTCTTGTAATTTCTAGAGTGATATGCGTGTCTTCGTTATTCATGGTTGGCTCTTGGACCACATCTGAGGTTATGCTAAAAAGATGAATCATGTGATTAGAAGGTTGGAGCTTTGAGCCACTTAGTATTAGCCCAAACTCCCAACATCTGGGGAGGATAGGAGCCTAAAGGTTGAGTTCAATTGCATGGCCAGAAATTCAATCAATTATGCGTACATAATGAAAGCCCAATAAAAACTCTGGACACTGAGCTCAGAGAAACTTCCTAGTTGGTGAGCGCATTGATGTGCCAGAGGATGATGTAGATCAGTATCAGCCAAATGAGGTGACACATAGGGCAAGGTCTGCAAAGGCCCAGCATGCAAGGCTTCTTAACAGCTGTAAGTGCCAACACTTTGGTGCAATTTAAGATACAGATATATCAGAAACACAAAGTGACAATCAAGGAATATTTACTTTAAGCATCTGGCCCACTTAAGTAACTATTAAGTAATGGCTTCTCCTGCTGCTTCCTTAAGGAAATGTTCTCCCTAAAATATAAGCCAATTTTTTAATGCATGGTTAAAAGGTCAACTTCCCATGCTTACATCAAGCTAAGAGCCAGGACTAGAACTGGAGATTTAGAGTCTCAGCCTGAGTTGATTAGACAAGAGAAGAATAGTAGCATTGACCATTCTGTCTTACAGAAAGAAAGAAGCAAAGAGGTCCAGCCTTGGGGTCGCAAATACTATTCTGCATCTAGCTTGTCAGTCCTCCTGTCTCAGTGGGCTCTCTGCATGGGAAAAGGTGAGTGCAATGAATGGTAAGGTAAGTGGCAATCTCTAGTTTCCAGCTTGCATCTTTGCTTTTGAAAGAAAAGAAGGTCCTTTTCCTCACCTGCGGATAAGGGGAAACTCATAACTGCCTCCTAAGGCCAGATTTTCCCATAGACAAATACAGTTCAGATGGAAATTAAGGACAAAAGGTGGCCTGGTGATTTGGGGTTTGCTCCTACTGGGCAGTGAGACAAAGTAGACTGTGAAATGCTTTTGTAGACAACAAAGGCCTATAAAAATGCTAGCCCATTAATCATGGGTGATTTTAATTACTGAGATATTGATTAGTATAGCAACTATGCAAAATCTAAGCCAGACACTGCACTTTCCTGAGCTTGCTTTTTTAAGTCCTCAGTTTCATGAACAGCTGGCTTGACCGAAGACTATTTTAAGATGCAAAAAAAGAGCAAACATGAATAAAGTAAAGTTGAAGTTCGTAGAGGACTACAATGAGAAGTTATAGAAGACAGTGGGATTCTGGGTTCCATTGGAAAACTTGAATTCTTCAGAAAATTCTCTGCAAAGTGTTATGTCCCCAGGGGATGATTCAGTCAGTTTTTCAGAGTAAATGTATGAATGGTCATATCTGATTTATTCCCTAGTATGAATATATGTAGTTATTGTAAAAGATATATATTTAATGTACTTTCTAAAGCCTGTATGTAAACCCTGTGCTTTGGACTGATCGTCTCTGCGTTTGTGAGAGTATTTTCTTCCCACAGACAATTTCAGTTCACACAAATAGCAATAAATAACTTCTTTGATTTATGGTGAAATGATATATCTAACTAGAGGCCCAGTGCAGGAAATTCGTGCACTTGAGGTGGGGGTCCCTCAGCCTGGCCTGCGCCTTCCCACAGTCTGGGACCCCTCGCTCCTTACCCCCCACCTATTTGCTGCTCCTTACCACTTAGCTCACTGCTCCTTAGTGCTGCTGCTGCTGTGGAGGCGAGAGAGGCCCCTGCACTTGCCAGCCATGAGCCTGGCTTCTGGCTGAGTAGTGCTCCTTCTGTGGGAGGACACTGACCACCAGGGGGCAGCTCCTGCATTGAGTGTCTGCCCCCCGGTGGTCAGTGAGTGTCATAGCAACAGGTCATTCTGCCAATCATTCCGCTGTTTAGTTGATTTGCAAAAGGGTTTTATTACATAGAATAATATCATGTCGGAATCCCCCCCAAAAAATGTATACACATTTTAACAGTTCACAGCTCAATTTTGAAAATGAAATGTATTTTAATAAACATTGCCTTTATAATTATTCAAAAATGTGTGTATACATTTTTGGGGACTCCTTATATTTAGGCACACTTCAACTAAGACCAGAAAAAAACATAATTTATCTTCTGTAACTGATCTAATGGTCTTCGCAAGCTTTTAACCTGTTGTGTAGTGATACATAAATTTAAATTTAAAAAACTTCAAACATTCCATTTAATATCTTTCATTTCTTTTAGTTTCAAATACTCTCTTAATTGACTTAAGAGTTTGGGTGAATTCTCGGGCTTTTGGATTTAATTTTTCCTCCCACTCTCCTCTCAGTATAACCTCTGACTATCTAGAATGGGCATCTTAGTCGATCTCCTGGAGAATCAGGCAGGCACCTGGTAAGGAGGCCAAGGAAGACACAGAGGTCTTACATGTAGGCCCTTGTTCTGCTTTCCCCAACAGACTGTCTCAGCAGGCAGGTCTGTCATTTTGGCTTCTGAGCTAATATCTCTTGAGAAGCTTTATGTATTAATTAGTGGTAAGCTGGTACCACATGATGAAGTCACAAATTTTCTCCTTTTGGTCACAAAACATCTATGCACTGTCACCATTTGTCCTCACTCCAAGCTTGCCAGTTTATGAGACCACTCAGATACCTGTGGCTCTCCACGGAAATACGCAGACACTTAAGGTGGTTGTGCATCCTTAAACGGTCTCTGTGGAGCCAGCTCTGTGTTTCAGGCTCATCAATCTATTTCTTCCCACAGTCACTCAAATACCACACTGGACATGTGAGACAGCAGCCTCTCAGGGACCACACCAGGGACAAGCAGCTGCTCACAGACATAGCAGCTGACAGTGAATTAAGGTTAGAAAACAAGAGCACAGATGAAAGACTTGCCTGACTTCTTGCTTTCTTTTCTACCTTTTCTTTGAGGGGAGCCACATTCAAGACAAAAAGCTCAACAATCTATTTTTTAAATGCAAAAAAAAAAAATAGTTTTTAGTTGCATTTAAAAAATATATAAAAAATAGTTCCCTCATCTTAATAACTAGCATTTATGTGCTAGGCATCATGCTAAAATGTCTTATTTAATTCTCATGTTAAACTTGTAATGAGGTATCAATACTTTATCAATTTAATGATATCAGGGCTTAGGGAGGCTAAATAACATCTCTACTGCCACACAGCCAGTAAGTGGTAAAACTGGGACTTTCATGCAAGTATGTCTGACTTAAGATCTAAAACTTTAAGTGTTCTCATCAAATGTGAGAGGAGGAAGAGCTGACTCACCCACAACTATATCCCCAAGAAAAACAATTATCTAGGAAAATCAAATAAAACCAAACATAAAAACTAAAACTTAGAATGCATAAGTTTCAGTATGACATATCAATTTTCGTTGGAATTTGTAATTAATGTGTTGGGCTAATATGGAAGATTTATGAGCAAATATTAAGAAATTAATATTCTTTATAGAGTTCCAAAGTAAAGGATGCTCATGTATAAGCATAAATACTTAGATCTTGAATTCAAATTTTAATATTAAGTCACTCTGTACTAGAAATATCTAGAGTGTTTTTGTCATAGTAAACTTTAATAAAATATATAGAACTGTAAGTTATTCCAAGGAAAGACATTGAAAATTGGTATTTTTTTAAATATATGTTTTTATTGATTTTAGAGAGAGAGAGAAACATCGAAGTGAGAAACATTGATCAGTTGCCTCCATTATGCACTGAACCCACAAATTGGGTATGTGTCTTAACCAGGAACCAAACCGGTGACCTTTTGGTGCATGGGACAGTGCTCAACCAATTGAGCTACAACAGCCTGGGCTAAAATGAACACTTGTACTGTTTATGGGACTTGGGTTGAATGACTGATTACCTCATCACCAGGGAAAATGAATTATAGGTAGCCCATAACATGTGGTCATTTATAGCATGCAAATTTTCTTCTTTCTTTCTCTTTAAAAATTATTACAGAAGTTTCAGGTTTACAACTTTATAATTCATACATTTTACCCCCTTCACCTGTCCCTAACCCTGGCCCTTCATAACCACAAATCTGTTCTCTGTATCTAGAATATTTTTTTGTTTTGTTGCTTTATTTGTCTTTTTGAGGATTTCACATATAGGTGAAATCATATGAACCTTATCTTTTTTTTGTTACTTATTTCACTTAGCATTATACCCTCAAGTTCCATTTATGTTATAGGAAATGGCAAGATTTCATTCTTTTTATAACTGAGTAATATTCCACACCTTTATCCATTAATCCATCGATGGACACTTAGGTTGTTTCTGTATCTTGGCTATTGTAAATAATGCTTCAATAAATATCAAGATGTATATGTATTTTCAAATTAGTGTTTTCATATCCTTCAAATAAATACCGCAGAAATAGAATTGCTGGATCATATAATAGTTACAGTCTTAATTTTTTTAAAGAATATCCATACTGTTTTCCACAGTGGCTGTATCACTTTATAGTCTCACCAGTGGTATAAGAGGGTTTTCTTTTCACCACACCCTCTGCAACATTTGCTATTTCTTGTCTTTTGATAACAGCCATTGTAACCGGTGTGAGGTGAGAGCTCACTGTGGTTTTGATTTGCATTTGCCTAATAAGTAGTCATGCTGAACATCTTCACATGTGCCTGTTGGCCATCTGTATGTCTTCTTTGGGAAAATGTCTATTCGGTTCTCTGCCCATTTTTTAAGTGGCCTATTATTTTTGTTATAGATTGGGTTCCTTATACATTCTGGATATTAATCCCTTATCAAATATCTTCTCCCATTCAGTAGGCTGCCTTTTTGTTTTAGCGATGGTTTCCTTTACTGTGCAGCAGCTTTTTCATTTTATGTTGTCCTATTTGTTTACTGTCATAGCATGCAGTTTCTTGTCACTGAGTAGGATTTGGATTTCAAGTGGCTGCTGCAAGTGATTACAACGATTGCAAGGACTAATACAAAGACTGAAGTGAGCTGCTTCTTCTGATTGAACTGGGAACCATAAAGCAGAGAAAGTATAGCTCAGGGCCTTAAACACTTGGCTTTACCTCTGTCTATTTCTCTGCTCTACTTCCCAAACTCACCTGCACCAATAGGTTTAAGCTTCTTTGACTCCCTAAAAGAATCTCTTACTTCTTACAACTGAAAGTCACTGAGACAACAGCACATCACACAAAAATCAATTTTAGTAGTTAGAGAAATACAAAGTAATTTGAGTCCCTGACATCGCCAGACCTCTTATGAGAGAGTCGAAAGTGAATTTGGAAAGAGGTTCTCAGCATCATAGGGGGAACCCTTGAGTGAGTTACAATAAATATAAATCTCATGAAACCTCAAATGCCATTAATGTTCTATTGCCTATAGAAGCAGCTGCTCTTCTCCTATTTGGGAAAAAAAACCATAACTCGCTCAATGGCACGGAAATGAACTTGCCTGCATCAGTCAGAATCTAGTCAGGAAATAGAAACCATAGCAATTACTTGAACAGAGAGAATTTTATATGAAAAACTGCCATCTAGAAATAAAGTTGTTGGCCAGGTAACTGAAAGGATAAAATGAGAACTCTAAGGTATTATAAAGGGAGCAACTTTGTCCCTAAATCTGAGGGGAAAGGAAGTGGTTAGAACTCTTAACCTTAAAACCTAACAAGTGGGGCCCTGTGAACCTGGGACCCAGCATTCTCATGAGGAGACGACAGATGACTGTGGCTGGCATGCTGAGGTGGGTGCGTGATAAAGCTGGTTGTGCTAGTGTTGGCAAAATGGCAAATTGGATTCATTTACTGCATCTGGAAGAAATTGCTACTACCAGGGTGGGGAACCCTTAATGAGGACATCCTGAGGGGAAACAGCCGGAAGCAAATAGGAAACTCAAAAGGAAGAACCTGGAAGAAGCAAGAAGCTTCTTTCTCCTCTAGCCTTGCAGTCTCTTTCTAGTCCCCTCTGTTGCCGATTCTAACACAGAGGCAGTTGGCCAAGCGGGAATGGATTTGCAAAGACCAGATTCCAGCATCGCAAAGAATACAGAAGGGTATGGGCATATCACCATAGACAGTTACCTGGAGAGCATGTTAGCCTCATGCCCTGCTTCTGTCACCCTTGTGGATTTCAAATCTATAACCAGAGTCACATCCTAACATGCTGAGGAGGACAGATGCAAGATCTCACTTGAGAGGAGATGGTTTACACATCATGAGAAAATACAGCTGCAAGATTTTGCTAATTTAGATAATCAAAAGTTGACAGAGTATATGTGGCAATAGATGTATGGCGTCTGACAGGAAATGGTGAACACAATATCAGACAAGCTGACTTTATCATTAAGAATGACATACCAGGAATTTTGGATTCAATTCCATCTCTACCATTTACAAGGTTTATAAACCTAGACAAGATGCTTAACTGCCTTTTTGCCTAATTTTGCCCATCTATAAAATCAGGGTGATAATTGTATTTACCTTGTGAAGATTAAGTTAATATATGTATGTGCGTAGATAAGTATCAGAACATATTATGTGCAAGACTGTTAACAAATAAAATCAGGTAGCTAGAAATAACTCTAATAGTTTGAGGATTTCAATGAAATTGGATTCAGCATCATCTGAATTAAATAAAGTTGAAATATTAGAAATTCTTTATTTAATGGAAGAACTCCAACAATGTAGGAAAATAGAAATGCTGGAGGATACTCTTCATGTGTGACCTAGTCACTCACTCCCTATTTATATCACCCTGGCAGCCCACCAGATAGATATTAGCTTCGTCTTCCCCGAGGGATTTGTTTCCTTTCACCAAAATAGGTGCATCTTTCACACTGAAGAAAAAGAACAGCCTTGGCTTTTTAAGGATCGTTACTCAGTGACTCCCAGATAACAGTAATATTTGGGTTTACCTCTTTCACATGGGTTTACCTCCATTGTGGCTGAGGCTTATCAGTCAGAATAAGAGTGCATATGAGCTGGGTGATAAATGGAGTTTGGCTTGAGTTCAGCTCTAACAGCAGTTCTGTAAAGCAGCCCTCTATGTTTTACCATTTTTTTTTTTATTACATAATTGAAACAGACAAACTTGGCAGCTAGCAGAATTCCCACACTGGCTCCCTCACTTGTAGATAAGGATTATTTTGCTTGCTAAGGACTGAACTTCCCCTCCATAGCAATGTAATAAATCAAATTCAATCTTATACCCTTGGTGCACCACAGATATTAGTGGCATCAAAAGTCTTGAAGGATGTCTAGGTGGTGCTTTCGATCTTGTCTCCATGTAAGTGGTAGAAGATAGATTGGCGTTGTGAAGAAAAGATGCATTGGTCTTGAAGAATGCCAGTGAAGTATTTTCAACATGATCAGGTGGCTAAATGCAACTGGAGCTATTGTTAGTTGGTCTCTTTATTCTAAGGAACCAACATTCCTCTGATGACTGGTAAGCACTTTTCAATATGTAAATTTTTCTTCTTTCTCTGTCACAACAAGCAGATGTGGTTTGTTTGAAGGTCAGCAGTACACCTTTGCTATTCTACTTCTGGTTCTCTACAGAAACTGGCTAAAAAATTTTATTTTGCTCACTATCCTATTATGCTGATTCACTGCATTGACAACTGTGCTAACTGAATTTGGTAAGCAGAAATACTCCAAATGCTTATATATACATCTACATAGATATGGCATAGGATGGGAAATACATTCCACAAAAATTCAGGGTGTCATCTTAATGTTAGACAGTGGCCTGGGGATATTGACATAACCCACCAAAGTAAAAAAAAAAACACAATTAACTTTATTTTGCACAACAGTTTCTTCCTCAGTAAGGTGGAGCTGTCAGTGATGGTGGTTTAGTAGGCAGTAAGATAAGCCTGAGCAGAGTAGAAATGATGGGACAGGTGCAGAGGGTCACCAGTGCAGAGAGCCCTGAGTGCCTAGCAGTGTGCAAAACTACAAGCCCTTGCACAACACTCCCTTAAGTGTTAACTCCTGGAGATGACATCTAGGCTTCTGATGTTTCAGCTCCAGGCCCAGAACAGCAGCAAAACCAGATGTAGCAACACCGTGCCTGACATCAGGACTAATGACTCTCTGCCCTGGTGCTGATCAATCAGTGGAGACCATGACCCTGAGGAGACACACCAGGCAGGAGAGTTGATAAAGGTTCTATTGAGGTCCTTTCCTAAGACCTCCAGATAAATACCCTCAAATGGAAGACCCAGTGAAGCTCTCTCTATAGAATACATTCGACCTTTTTCCTCTCCCCTCCCCCTAGAGGCAGTTTCCTTACCTTCCTAAGCTCCAAAGACCCTTCTTCTTCTTCTGTAACTTCTTTCCTGGGCCCATCTCTTCTATGACTCACTTCTGCCTCTGTGACTTTCTAAATAAACTTTCTCTTATAGTTTGAGTCTTGCTTCTGAATTCTTTCTTAGCCAGAACTCAAGTACTGAGGTTGTGGAATCAAGGTTTGGTCTGTCTCCACCAATCTAACACCTGGTACTGTTCAGCCACCCATAGTGGGAGTTGACATATTGTGATTTTGAAACCATAGTCCTGTAATATCACCTTATTTAGTTCTTATCATCTTTCCACCATTTTAGCAATCACCAAAAATTATATGAAATTTATTTCTGCTTGAAAATCAGTGGTTTCTATTATTGTGCTGCACCATGATGAATACTGAAATAGTTTTATAATGTTACTATGACAAGTTACCTAAATTTGGCACCTTAAAACAATATCCACTTATTATCTTACAGCTTTGAGAACAAAAGTTCAAAACGTGTCTCACTGAGATAAAATCAAGGTGTCAACAAGCTATATTTCTTTCAATAAATTTTACTTTTCTAACTTCTAGGGATTGCACACACTCCTTGGCTAGTGCTGCCATTCCATCTTCAAGGCCAGCAATGGCCAGTCCAGTCTTTCTCACATTGGTGAACTCTGAAGCTAACTTGCCTGCTGCTTTCTGTCACTTTGAAGGACTATGATTACATTGGGCCCATCCAGATAATCCAGGATAATCATTCATTGTAATATCATCTGATAAACAATTTAAGTCCACCTGTGACCTATTCCCCCTTGCCATGTAACATAACACATTCACAGATTCCAGAGATTAGGACTGAAACAACTGCTAGGGCTATATCTTGTCTGCTACACCTACCTTTCCATTGCCTCTGACTGCATGTTTCTGTGAAAAAGAATTTCCATTCTTGACCTCTCTCTGATGCTCTGGAGTAGAAACAGTGACTTTTAATGAACTTGAAAGATATACAGTTGATCCAAATCCATGTATAACTTAAATTGGCTTCCAGCATACACAGATTCCCCACAGTAGATTGAAAATACAGTTGACTCTTAAATGACATGTGTTTGAATTACACGGGTCAACTGTGTATCTTTCAAATGAGCACACATGCCTCCTCTCCTGAACTCTCCCAGGGCTTTGCTGGAGTATGGAGAGCATATATGGTGCTATCTGTTGTTAAAATAAAAGACAAATGGATACCAGCCTTGAAAATTCCCTGGCCAGACGAAACCAGTTTAGTCATATAAACAAAGCTTAATTGAGTTTATTTTGCAAGACTAACTTGACTCAGGCCAATTCATGCTTATGCCTCTGGAAGTCATAAGCAAAACCTGCACTGTTTCCTGAGGTTGATAAAAGGTAACCACTGAAAATTCTAATATTATAACCAATTGCTGTAAAAAATAAACAGTTACTGTTTTTTCATTCTACAAACACTATATAATAATATATCCCTGAGATTTATTCCATGTATTGGTCTGAGTGTTCCTCTTGTGCACAATGTCCTTTTGGTGTTTCACAATAAACTTTTACTACGTACTATGTCAGTGATTTCTTAGTTTTCCTTCTGTTATTTCTTAACTTTTGCCACTATGCAATAAGATACCTGGGGAGGCATGAAGCTGTCTATTACAGGCCAGACAGATAATCCCCAGGTGCCTAATCCAGGGTCAAGTGTTAAATTTCAGAGGGTGAAAAAGACATGTTTTAGGAAATTTTAGAAATCTTGGAAATTAAGAGGACTATGGAGGAAGCATAGGGTTTCAGAGTAACAGAAGTTATATTTCCATAGAATAGGGATGCTGAAAAACTGCAACAGGTACATTTCCATAGAATGAAGGAGCTGAGAACAGTAAAAGGTCTGTATTTACAAAATAAAGTGAAGGGAGCCCTTCAACCTTAAAGAGAAGCAGACTCCAAAGGGAATAGAAGAACAATAAGGAAGGCGGGGGGGGGGGGGGGGGGGACCTTAACATGTCCCATGTGATATTCAACCTTTGAGCCCAGGAGTTACTATAGAAACCAGGCTAAGAGAATAGTGACCAATCAGAGGGGATATCAAGGCACCAGAATCTGCAGCCTTTATAAGCCACAGGGAAAAGGAACTCAGTGGGACCCCATTCCCCCTTCCCGTGTGGGAGTCTGTACTTGTTCATCAATAAATCTCCACCTTTGCTACACTGCCCTCTGTCCATGGATTCATTCCTCGACTCCAGCGGACAAAGAATCCGGGTTCCAGTCCAAAAATTCCATATCATCAGCATATCTAAAGTACATTGCTAAAAGTCATTATCAGTAATTATTTTAACTTCAACTCTCTCTAGTATCCACATCTCAAATGGTTCCCAACTCTGACAAAGAAAATAAGGGTATAATATATTAACTTTGTAATGTGCAAAAAAAATATAATAATAACTGCTACGTAAGTAGTTATAAGCATTAGAGGTTGTACATTTAAAAATACTATCTAGAAATTGACATAGCAAAAATATAAATAACTTATTCAGAAATAAATTGCCAAGTCAATTATGAGATTGTCCGTAGTGGTCTGTTGACTTAAATATAAAACAAACAAACAAAAAAGACAGGGTCATACATGAGATGTATATAAGCCTTTTGGGTTCTGCACCCAATTACAGCATGTAGAGATGAGTTTCCACACACCAACAAGCAATCCTTGGGACACCAATTCAACTTAATTCTGACACTACTTACTGAGATATAGCATTGGATTCCACAGGTGAAGGGTTCAGTCCACAAAGACTGCCCTTCCTACCCCATGCCCCCAATTCAGATGCCATTTGCAAGCCCAGTTGAACTTCTAATCAACTGGCTAAAATCAAAGTTGCCCATGACCCCCTTCTTGAGTTCCATTAATTTAGAGAGCAGCTCTAAGAAACAAACCGGAAACTTACTATCACTGTTTTATTATAAAAGGAGAGATTCATAGGGCAAGTTATGTAAAAAGGTATAACTCTGGCACACCACTCTCCCAGCATCTCCTCATGTTCACCAACCAGGAATATCTTCAGAACACATCTTTTGAGGGAAGGGGGACTATGGAGGCTTAATTATATAGATATGATTGATTAAATTATTGTTCATTGATCATTCATTCAGCCTCCCCCAGGTTTAATAGTGGTACTGAAATTCCCAACCCTACAATCACAGGTTAATTCTACTGGCCACCCCTCCCCATCCTTAGGTGACCTAGAGGCATTCCAGATTTACCTCATTAATATAATAAAAGACACCTTTGTCTCTTTCCACTTAGGAAATTCCAAGGGTTTAGAAGTTCTGCTAGACACTGGAAAAAGACCAAATATTTATTTTTTATTATAAACCACAAACTTATATAATAAAAGCATAATATGCTAAGTATCTGACCAGTCACTATGATGAGCTCTAATCACCAGGGGGCAGACACTCTGATCTGTAGGTTAGCTTGCTGCTGAGGTCCAGCTGATTGGAACTGGGCGAGAGGGCCGGACACACCCTGGAGCCTTCCCTCAGTCCTTCTCTGGCCGGCCAGACCTCATCAGCCTGATCAGGACTAGGCAAGATGGCCCTAATGGGCCCTGATCATCAGCCAGGCAGAGGGACCCCACCTGTGCACAAATTTGTGCATGGGGCCTCTAGTACTACTATAAGTATCTCTAGCTATCTTTTATGTCCATCATCTACACTTTAAAACTTTTTTTAGAATAAATATTTCCAAAATGTCATTGTCTAATTCTGTGTCTAAGGAAATAATATGGTCTCATATTTACTATATAATTTTTTCTTGATCTATTTTTATCATAATCATGAATAAATAATTTATTAAATAGTATGACAGAGTGCCATTGAGTGACTTTTTTTGTTGAACCATATACTTAATTTTCTGAAAAAAAAATGCATTTGCCTTGTCACTTTCTAGATTTTCATAAAAGCAAAAAACTGCCTTTTTGCAAAACAAAATTATGAAATAAAAGATGAGAGTTGCCATTTCCAAAGTTATGTTCTTCCACTAAATAACATTTTTAAATTATGTTTATTGTTGCTTTCTGACTTTAGCTGCATTTAAATCATTCCATATTTTCTTTGGCATGAGTAATCATTTGAATATTTTTTCAAGTGCAGTTTATTTTATTTAAAGCACCATAAAATTTGTTGGTTAGCCATGCCAGAATATCTATCCATTCCCCCCTAAAACCTTCTAAAGCTCACTGCTTTCTTAGCTTTGACTTAGATACTCCTTCACGTAAAAAGAGTTTCCTGATATTGTTTAAACTTTCTCGGGTATCCCTATTATGACACTGATAAGGGTAGTTCCCTTATCAGCTTCCCTGGTTTCTGATGCAACTTCTGATTTATTTATCTCTTCCCCTAGAAGGTAATTCCTCCCACTGAAAAATAGTATGTAAATCTGCTTAGTGCCTATCCAACAGTGCCTAGCATAGTGACTTGCACATTATATTGCATTTACACAAGTAAATGCATAAGATTTGTTTTTGAATTCTGAATCTTTTCAAATGTTCATCACCGACTTAGTGATTCATAATAGAGATATGCGCTATAAAGGTAGTATTGTAGCAACAGAATGGTACATTTTAGTTTCAGGGCTAATTGAGCTGACAACCAACAAGATTTATTTCTAAATGGACACATTTATACTAATGTAAAAAAAAAAAAAAAGAAGACAGCAATGTCTCATTAACTTCTCATTTCTGATGCTTATTTAGATACGATGTGGTGGTAGACTCTTTTCCCCTTTCCTCAGGAAACCAAAAGATAAAGCTTCATGATTTCAATGAACCAGCCAAAGCAGCAAGGGGAGAGCTAATGCTTGTCCTCAGGTTACCATGTTTTAATTCTTTTCATTATAATAAAACCATGACTCACTCACTACCCCCGGGTTACTTCTAAGTATAGAGCAATATGCAGTCCTTAACATGTAGCTCACAATTTGAAATGCTGGTTGTTTCCAGCTGAAGTTAATTAGTTTTGATAATATATTCAGCAACTTTGTCAAGTTGTACTATGCCACATCCCTATTCAAATCAGCAAACTGTTTATATCTATAATAATAAAAGCATAATATGCTAATTAGACTGGACAGCCAAATGACCCTCTGGATGTCCTTCTGGATGATCTTCTGGATGACCTTCCGGACAAAGGTGGGGCTGTGAGGGCCAAGCTTCTTGCATGAATTTCACCCATTGGGCTTCTTGTTATATAATAAAGGAACATTTTTCCTGTGACCTAATACTAAGACCATGCTTATGATAGAATAAATAAGGCCAGCCACTATATAAATTATAAAAGAAGTTTATCTTTAATGCCTTGCATTATCCTTCTTATTTTTTTTTAAAAAAAGTATATTTTATTGATTTCAGAGAAAAGGGGAGAGGGAGAGAGAAATAGAAACATCAATGATGAGAGTGAATCATTGATTGGTTGCCTCTTGCACACCCCCTACTGGGGACTGAGTCTGCAATCTGGGTATGTGCCTTGACTAGAAATCAAACCATGACCTCCTGGTTCATAGGTCAATGCTCAACCACTAATCCATACCAGCTGGGCTATTCTTCTTTTAAGTGTCCCTTCTAGATTATACTAACCAAAATCACACAATATTATCTTGTTGTACAATAATTTAGAGCCCTATGGGAATAGGCAAGGTTAAAAATTTTTCTAAATACACATATCATCCCTGTCAAATATCCCATTACCTTAGGCCTTATTGTAAACATTAAATAAATTAAATATGCCAAAAACTCTAGCTTCAAATCATATGCATCACCATAAAGATTAGATTCATTAGTTCAGAGGTTAAAAATCAAGCTTCTTTAATACATAACATTCACTCTTTCAATAAATGCATGCTAAACTATTATAATAGACTAGAGGTCTGGTGCACAAATTTGTGCACAGGCGGAGTTCAACCAATCCTCCCCAATCAGGGCTAATAGGGCCAGGCTGGCCTGTGGGAGGGGCCACAGGCAGTTGGCCAGCTGGTACCCCTGACTGGGGTAGAGGGGATGATCAGGGGCAGAACCAGCCAGGGGGAGGGGTTGTGGGCTGTTGGCCAGCTGGCCCTGACCCCTGGTTGAACTCCTAGTTGAGCTTCTTGTCAAGCTCCTGGTCAAGGGACAGTTTGCATATTAGCCTTTTATTATATAGGATATCAGGAACTCTTCTAGTCACAGTACACCAAGATCCAAACTGGCAAAAGTCTCCTCCAAAGTTAATGCTATTGTAACAGAGTAAAATGCTTGGCTACACTGACTTTATCTTGTTCAAGTCTACTTTTTTCCCATGACCATCAGGTTAATAGCTTCCACTTAGTCCTACATGTGAACATACTAAGCATTAGAGGAATTCAGCTTGAATTTGAGTTTTACAAAATCAGACCCTCATCAGAAAGTGCCTCTTCTGAGGAGCAAAGGGAATTATATAATGACTAGGGGTCTGGTGCACAAAAATTTGTGCACTCGGGGAGGGTCCCTCAGCTTGGCTTGTGCCCTCTCACAGTCTGGGACCCCTCGGGGGGATGTCCACGTGCTGGTGTGCCTGGCCAGTCTGGGTGAAGAGCTGATGGCTGTTTGCAGGCTGGGGACCCTCACTCCATGAGGGTGTGGCCAGCCTGAGTAAAGGGCCGAGGGCTGTTTTCAGGCTACCCACAGTCCCTTCAGGGTCCAGATCCCTACTGGGGTGCCTATCCAGCCTGAGTGAGGGGCTGAGGGCTGTTTTCAGGCTGCCCACAGTTCCCATTGACCCAACATCTCAGCGAGGCTGGCTGGAATCAGGTTTCTGGGGTTTATTTATCTTCTATAATTGAAACTTTGTTGCCTTGAGCAAAGGCCTAGTCAGACAACAAAGCCTCCTGTTTGCTTCAGCTCTGTGGCTTTTATAATTAAAACATTGTTGCCTTGAGCAGAGGCCTGGCCAGCCTAGGCAGGCAGTTTCAACTCCATTGCTGGTGCAACGGAAGCCTCTTGTTTGCTCTGGCTCTATGGCTGCTGGCTGCCATTTTGGCTGGGTTAATTTGCATACAGCCACTCTGATTGGCTGGTGGGCATGGCTTAGATGTCTCGGAATGATGGTTAATTTGCATATTACTCTTTTATTAGATTAGATTGTTTATCAAAAATTTGCAAGAACCTTCTGGCTCAACTCATATCAACTGAAGTAAACTACAAATAAGGAAGTTTTATAACCTTCCTCAGACTCCACTGGCACTCACATGTCTTCCACTATCAACTACATCTTGCCCCTCCCATTTCCCCTTCTCTTGACATAAAAGGAGTATGAAATTTGTACTTTCTTAAGATGGTTCTCAGGTGGCTGGCCTTTCCAATAAAGTCTTTTCCCTTGCCCCAAGCTCTTGTTACTCAACTTGTTGACTGTTGTATGGCGAGTGATACAAGATTGGATTTGGTTGCACTACCTCTAAACAAAGCAGAAAATCATTGTTTTATCTTATTTGTTTTTCAAGGTATCTCATTGTCTTAATAACTTGTCCTGATATTCAGCCATTTTACTTTTATATCCTATTCCACATCTTATCCAATCAAGGTCCAGATGGCTAGATGAATGCAGGTGTCAAAGATTTTTATGCTGATAATGAACTAAAATGTAAATTAGTTGACAGTCCATAGCTCCCCAACCTACTAGCATTGCAACAAAGGTTTTAGGAGGAGAGAAAGAAAGAGAACAAGAGTAAGGAACATGCAAGCAAGCAGGGTGGGAGTGAGGGAAGTAAGGAGGGAAGAAAAGAAGAAAGTAAGAAAGGAAAATAGCAAAAACATAATAATGCAGCCAAATATTACTTGATTGTCAGCAATCCCCAGAATCATGTCTGCTATTAGTAGGCATAACTCCTACTTTGTGCAGTTTTCATCATTCACATATATAACTTGACAATCATTTGTTTTCTGAAATTATTGGGTGGGTTTATTGGTTAAAACCCATAGGTACCACCTCTGAGTGATGGTTTAAGCCCCAGAGCTTATGGACCAAATTTATGGAAAATATCTGTGTTAGTTTTCTATTGCTGTGTAAAATATTCTCACAAACACATCAGTTTAAAACAATAATATATTTATTATCCTCCATTTCCATGGGTCAGAAGTCAGGTCCTCTGTCCAAGGTCTCACAAGTCTCAAATCAAGTGATAGGCAGGGCTAAATCTCATAGGAGACTCAGAGTTTTCTTTAAAGCTCATTGATCTCTTAATTCCCCCCAGTCCCATCCATGCTGATGCAAATGGTAAGAATTCCTTCTTTTTTACAGCAGCATAGTATTCCATTGTGTAGATATACCACAGTTTTCTAATCCATTCATCTGCTGATGGACACTTAGGCTGTTTCCAAATCTTAGCTATGGTGAATTGTGCTGCTATGAACATAGGGATGCATATATCCTTTCTGATTGGTGTTTCTGGTTT
>PVJC01038017.1:0-16928 GCA_004026665.1 Murina feae
GGCAGATGCTATTTTGAATAATAATTTTGAGGTAGCCAGATTTTAGTACATATGAACTGTGACTCAGAATCTCAGGCATTTCTAGGTATCCCTCCTACAACTCTTTCCAGGGCTTGCACAGCCTGTAATAATGCATGGGTGCAAGGCTATGTACAAAAAAAATTCTTTGCAGCCTTATTTTCTCTTGTAAGAGGAGAAACACCCTAAAATACACAGCAATGAAAGGTGAACTCAGCTTATCATGTCACAATGTAGCATGCGCTGTGACAGGACAGCCAGGCAGAGCCAAATGTTCTGAAGAGAAAGGGCCCCTAAGGTGAGTCGAAAGAGCAGGTCCAGATGTTTCACAGAATTCCAAGCATAATAATGACCTGGAAGGCCTAGCGAGAGACACATTTTTGAAACCAAATTATTTATTATTTTCAGTAAATTGTGTCAATATAATTTTAAGCAAATGCCAAGTGGAAGACTGAGCCCAGCAGTTCACAGAGGAAACAATCTTCCAGACAACAAGGAGATCTTTGACTCCAGCCTCACCGTCAGTGTCAGTGATGGTGCCAGTCAGCCAGAGTTATTCAGATTACTGAATGTTCACCACATCATTTGCTGATGCTTCGGATGGCTGGAGTTGCTAGAGGCAGTTCACTGACCGAAACCAACGAAGGCTAGACAACCAGTTCCTCAGAAGTTGGAAATACCACCCTTTGGGATATTAGTGCCTGTAGTTATTTTCTCTTTGGGAATCTTGGTTTCTTAACACTGTTAAGAAACACTGGGATTCAGGCTGTCAGTGTCCCTTAGTGTAGACAGGATGACCTCCATAACACCTGCAAAGGTGCAGTAGGATTCCATATCCATACCACCCAATGTTTGTGAATATTCAATTAACCATAGACAAACACTCCCCTCTGGGTTGAGGACTCCCCTCTGTGCCAATTCCACTTCTGGAACACCATCTCTTGGAATAAGAGCTCCCTGCGTCATATACAGCACCATGAATGGAGTGCTCAGCTTCTTCAATCACCAATGTATTAGAACCAAGAACAATTGTAACTCTTTCCAGGGCTTGCACAGCCTGTGATCTTGAGCAGTTTGCCACAACTATTTACACTGACCTCCTCAGCTAAATCAGCAAAACCCAGCATAGTAGCAGTGATTTGGTCAATGTGAGCAACTGGCTTGGTTCTGTTGGGGACAAAAATGGGGACAAACTTTGTTTGGTTCTATGTTGGGGATAAAACAGAGGTCAACATAGGCCCCCAAAAGAAGCTTAACCCAACCTTTTAGGAATTTATAGCTCTTCTCAGAAATCAACACAGGATACTCTCCAACCTCAAGATACTAAGTTTGTTCATGCCATCTTCCGAGTCTTGTGCCTCTGACTCAGCTGCCCTGATTCAAATAGGGAAGACCCCAAGGCAACCAATTAACTGACAAAGCCAAACAGCTTCCACTCATAAAAGTCCCTTGTTCTGTGAGCAGCTCATAACTCTTCGTTTCTGTTGCCTTGAGTTTCCCAGCTGGCACAGCTAAGGCCTGGCAATAAATTCATCTTCCTGCTTTGTTTTATTCAGTACGCACAGTTTTTAATATATATATATATATATATATATATATATATATATATATATATATATTTTATTGATTTTTTACAGAGAGGAAGGGAGAGGGATTGAGAGTTAGAAACATTGATGAGAGAGAGAAACATCGATCAGCTGCCTCCTGCATACTCCCCACCACAACCAAGGTACATGCCCTTGACCAGAATCGAACCTGGGACCCTTGTGTCTGCAGGCCGACGCTCTATCCACTGGGCCAAACCGGTTAGGGCCACAATTTGGTTTTTGACAGTTGCAACTGTCTTACAAATAGTTGAACGAAAGTCTTATAATCAAGCATTTATAGAAGAAACCATAGGTAGGAAGGGCAGAGATAGATATGAAAGGGGCTGGTCCTGCACCCAGGTACTGCATTGAGACTCAGGAAGGGGTCCCCACTGACCCCATATCTCAACCCCATGCTGGGCTCACTAGTCTGGAGCATCAGTGACAGGAAGAGGAGACCCTATAACATCTGGCTGTGAAAATCAGCATGGATTCTTTTCACCAGGGAGACACAGGAGTATGCTAAAAACCCAGGTGCCTTCTTAAAGGGCTAACACACAAATTCTCTTTCACAGGCACTCAACCTGGGCTCTAGTAGGGGACAGTGGCTCTCAACAGACTGGAATCATAGAGAGATCAGGTTGTGTGGCTTCAAGGAAAGGAATAGAGGGATAGTGGCCATTGTCCTTGTGCTGAGTCCATCTTCCATACTGCCCATAAATTCCATCTTCCTTGGGTCTAGCACCCCTCTCCATGCCTCATCGACCTGAAGGGATGCACTAGCCCTCCAACTCCCTGTGGCCTTACCCAGCCAAGCTTTCACCTTGCAGAGGAATCTACTGGCTGTGGTCAACCTGGACCCTTGGCACAGACTTTCTTGGATGTCTCTCAAAGAGATCCAACTCCCCCTCTGCCCCTGAACACCCCAACTGGTGCCACCATTCCTGTACAGAGCCCTCTCTTCACATGGCCAAATGCTAATTGGTTTTAGCCCGATGAACTCTGCTGGCCTTACCCTGATGACTCCCTGAGACTCTGCTCCACACTAAAGATCCACAGGCCCTAGGCAGGTAGCAGCTGTCCTTGATGTACGTTGAGACTTTGGTTGAGTGATCTCAGAGCCAATACTTGTGCTGAGGTTGAATCTCAATTAACCTGGTAAATGCCACCCCTA
This sequence comes from Murina feae, assembly GCA_004026665.1. NCBI lineage: Eukaryota > Metazoa > Chordata > Mammalia > Chiroptera > Vespertilionidae > Murina > Murina feae. Next base: position 2,779 of record PVJC01038017.1, read on the forward strand.
CCTGGTGACTCACTGAGAACCTTTCAGATGCAACTGATAGACACTCTTTCAGTGACTGAATTGAACAAACAGCCAGCTGGTAGAGGCAGATCTCAGAGTCTTTTGGGTCTTTTGCTGGCCTGACCCAAGGCTTGGTGCTAGTAGAAGACAGGCTTGGTGTGCAGCTTGGCCCCTCCCATGCACATTCTGGACCAGCAGAGGCAGCTACAAACTGTGAAGTGCTTTGTAGCTCAAGGCCAGTCACAGGCAGTATCTGACAATGACCTATATCACTGGAGTCCCTTCCAAGAAGCTTCAGAATCAACATACCCAGTGGTAGGGTATGACCACATCAGAGTATGACTCAATTAGCTTCACAAGTGGCACATCCCAGGGGAGATCTCAGCAAATACCAGACCTTTTGGGTGAATTCTGTGATCAGCACTCACAGCAGTCATACACTGTGGTCAGTGTCAATCCTCACAATCAGCCAGCCTGAGGGTCGACCCTCTGCACAAAAGAGTCAACAGCAATCAAGAATTAACTATAGCTCTAGCCAGTTTGGCTCAGGGGATAGAGCATCTGTCTGTAGACTGGGGGGTCCCAGGTTCAATTCTGGTCAAGGGCACAGGCCTGGGTTGTGGGCTCGATCCCCAGTAGGAGACTTGCAGGAGGCAGCTGGTCAATGATTCTCTCCCATCATGGATGTTTCTATCTCTCTCTCCCTCTTCCTTCCTTTCTGAAATAAAAAATAAAAAATAAAGCATCAACTATAACATGAGAGTACACATAAACCACACCAGGGACATTCCTAGAGATCATTGCTCAGATGATCAGGAAGACTGTTACTGAGTCCCATAAGACACCTACTACATAAGGCCATCCTACCAAGACTGGGAGACATAGCAGATCTACCTAAACACAGAAATAAATACAGATAGGTACTCAAAATGGGGAGACAAAGAAATGTTCCCCAAATGAAAAATACTGGGAATTCCTCATAAAAATAATTAAATTAAATGGAGGCAAGCAATCTTACCAGATACAGATTTCAAAACAATGTTTATAATGATGCTCAAGGAGCTTAGTGTAAGGTGATCAGACGTCCCACTTTTGGCAGGACAGTCCCGATTTTTAACAGTTTGTCCCGCGTCCTGCGGCATTTTAAAAAAGTCCCGATTACTCTTTATAATATTTTAAGTAATAATAAAAAAAAGAAAAAGAAAAAAAAAGACACCCCCCTCCACCCCAGTCAATGGTGCACTGCTTTAAATCTGGTCACCTTAGCTTAGTGAGAACTTCAACAGCATAAAAAAGGACATGGAAAATATTAAAAAGAAGCAGTCAGAAGTGAATGATACAATATCTGAAGTAAAGAATACGTTAGAAGGTTCAACACCAGATTAAATGAAACAGAGGATTGAATCAAAGGATTTAGAAGACAAGATAGCAAAAACACCATATCAGAGCTGCAAAAAGAAAATTTTAAAATGACAATAGTTTAAAGGACCACTGGGACAACATCAAGTGTAACAAAATATACATCATAGGGGTACCAGAAGGAGAAGGAACTGGGGATCAAAAACTTATTTGAAGAAACAATGAATGCAAACCTTCCTAACTTGCTGAAGGAAAAAGATACATAAGTCCAGAAATATAGAGCCCCAAACAAGATGAACTCAGAGAGGCCCATATTAGGACACAGCATAATAAAAATGGCAAAAAATAAAGACAAAGAGAATCTTAAAAATAGCAAGAGAAAGACAGCTAGTTACCTATAAGGGAGCTCCTATAAAACTGTCAGGTGATTTCTCAACAGATGTTATTTCAGGCCAGAAGGGATTGGCTTGAAACATTCAAAGTGATGAAAACCAGGGACCTACAACCAAGATTACTCTATCCAGCAACACATTTTTTTTAAAAAAAATTTATCTTTGAAGGAGAAATAAAAGCTTCTCAGATAAGACAAAGCTAAGGGAGTTCATTACCACCAAACCAGTATTACAAGAAATGTTAAAAGAACAAGGAGGGGAGGACAGGAGAGGATGGGGAAGGAGGAGAAGAGAAAATAGAGAGAAAGTATTACAGTTATAAAGAAAAATGGTAATAAATATGCACCTATCAATAATCACTTTAGAGCATTTAAGCAATTTTCCTTTAATCAAAAGACATAGGGTAGCTGAATAGATAAGAAAACAAGACCCATATAAATGCGGTCCACAAGAGACCTACCTGAGAATGAAAGACACACGTAGACTAAAAGTAAAGGGATGGGAAAAGGTATTCCATGCAAATGGCAATGGAAAAAAAAGCTAAGGTAGCAAAATTTATATTAAACAAAATGTAAATTTTAGACTTTAAAACAAAGGCTAGCCCTAGCTGGTTTGGCTCAGTGGATAGAGCATCAGTCTGCGAACTTAGGGGTCCTGAGTTCAATTCCAGTCAAGGACACATGCCTGGGTTGCAGGCTCAATTCCCAACAGGAGGCATGCAGGAAATAGCTGACCAATGATTTTCTCTCATCAATGATCTTTCTCTCTTACTCCCTCTCCCTTAGTTATATTGTAAATCAGCAAGCTAAACAAGATGACTTTAACAAGCCAATTAATTGGGAGTCATTTATTGCACGCAGGTTCAGAGCAGAATACCTCTGTCAAATTCTGAACCAACTCACAGAGGAAGTTCTTTCCATTTATACCTTTTGATCTCTTTGTCTTCAGATTTTATAGAGAGCTTTGTGTGAGTTATTTTTGCAGACAGCTTGTAACTTTGGATACATAATGAACAAACACTTGGCATGAGAATATGGGAATTATTATCAGTATTTGCCTATTATGTCAGATGGCTAGCTTGCAAGGTCAGACAGCTAAATTTTTATCTTTTTCTATTATTCAAATTAAAACAGTTATTTTACAGAATAAGGAACTATCAAAAAATAATAAAGTTGACCTACAGAACAAGGGACTGTCTAAAAATAACAGAGAAGTTTAAACAGCAATTTTCCAAAGGAGGAATTACTATGCTTCACCTTCCTCTATGAAATCAATAAAAATATATTTAAAAACAAAACAAGATAAGGGTTATAACAAGAGACAAAGCCATGGCCAGTGTTTTTCAGTGGTCAGAGTGTCTGCTTGCACAGTGAAGGGTTACGGATTGGATTCCCAGTCAAGGGCACATGCCTGGGTTGCAGGTTCGATCCATGGCTCAGGTCAGGGTGCATGTGGAGGCAGCAGATCAATGTCTATCTCTCACATAAATGTGCTTCTCTCTCTCTCTCTTTCTCTCTCTCTCTCTTCCTCTCTCTCTCTCTCTCTCTCTCATGCACGCACACACACACACTCCTTCCTTCCACTCTCTCTAAAAATCAATGGAAAAAATATTCTTGGGTGTGGATTAACAACAATGATACAAAGAAACACTACACAATTATAAAAGGTTCATTCTAACAAGAGGATTTAATCTGTAAGCATTTATGCACCCAATAGAGGAACACATAATTGTGCTTTGTAAAGCAAATCTTGATGGACATAAAGGTATATATTGATAGTAATACAGTCATAGTAGGGGATTTTAACACCCCATTGACATCAATTGACAGATCTTCCAGAGAGAAAATCAACAAAGAAATGGTGGCCTTAAATGACACTAAATTGGATGAATTTAACTGGTATCTCTAGAGCATTTCTCCCCAAAGCATCAGAATGTACATTCTTTTCAAAAGCACATGGAACATTTTCTAAGATAGAACACATATTAGGGCACAAAATGAGTCTCAATAAATTTAAGAAGACCGAAATCATATCACACATCATCTCTGACCACAGAGACGGAAAACAATTACAAGAAAAAACCCTGGAAAACACACAAACACATGGAGGCAAAATAACATGTCACTAAACAATGAATGGGTTAATAATGGGATCAAGAAGAAATAAAAATATACCTTGAGACAAATGAAAATGAGAACATAACCCAAATTCTATGGGACACAGCCAAAGCAGTCCTAATAGGGAAAAACATAGCAATATAAGCCTACCTCAAGAAACAAAAATCTCAAACAATCTAACTTTACCCTTTAAAGGAACTAGACAAAGAACAATGAAGAAAGTCCAAACTGAGTAGAAGAAAGAAAACAATATAAATGCAGAAATAAATGAAAAAGAATTTTTAAAAATCTAAAAGATTAATGAAAACAAGAGCTGGTTTGTTGAAAAGATAAACAAGATTGACAAATCTTTAACCAGACTCATCAAGAAAAGAGAGAGGACCCAAATAAATAAAATCAGAAGTAAAAGAGAAGTAACAAATGACACCACAGAAACACACAAGGTAAGATTATAAACAACTATATTCCAAGAAATTAAATAAATTAAAAGAATTAAATAAAATCCTAGAAACATACACTCTTCCAAAACTGAATCAGGAAGAAACAGAAAATTTGAAGAGATGATTATAATGAACAAAATGGAAGTATGAATAAAAAAAGTCCCAACAAACAAAAGTCCTAGACTGCAAATGGCTTCACAGATGAATTTTACCAAACATTCAAGAGCTAAACACCTATCCTTCTCAAACTATTGCAAATATTCAAGAGGAGGGAAGACTCCCAAGCTCATTTTACAATGTCAGCATTATCCTAATTCCAAACCCAGATGAAGACATTACAAAGAAAGAAAATCAGAGTCTAATTTCCCTGATGAACATAGATACAAAAATCCTCAACAGAGAATTAGCAAACTGAATTCAGCAGTACATTAAAAAGATCATTCACCATGATCAAGTGGGATTTACCCCTGGGATGCAAGTTTGGTACAATATCTGCAAAACAATAACATGATATATCACATGAACAAAATGAAGGATAAAAATCCTATGATCATAACAATGCAGAGAAAGCATCTGTCAAAATCTAGTACCCATTTATTTTATTTTTTAAAATCCTTACCTGAGGATATTTTTCCACTGACTTTTTTAGAAAGAGTGGGAGAAGAGACACAGAGAGAGAAACATTTATGTGAGACAGACACATCAATTAGTTGCCTCCTGCACATGCCCTGACCTGGGCCCCAGGCCTGGGCGGAGCCTGCAACTGAGGAGGTACATGCCCTTGACCAGAATCAAACGTGGGACCCTTCAGTCCCCCAGCCAATCCACCGAGTCAAACCAGCTAGGGCATCCAGCAAAGTGGGACTAGAGAGACTATACTTAACAAATAAAGGCCGTTTATGACAAACCCATAACTAATATACTTAATAGGGAAAAACTAAAAGCATTTCCCTTAAGATCAGGAACAAGAAAGATGTTTGCTTTAACCACTTTTATTCAACATAGTACTGGAAGTCCTAGCCACAGCAATCAGACAAGAAGAAGAAATACTATTAAAAGACATTGAAATTGGAAGGGAAGAAGTAAAACTGTCATTAATTGCAGATGACATAATACTGTATATAGAGAACTCCTTAAAATTCCACTGAAAAAGCTACTAGAACTGACAAATGAATTCAATAAAGTAGCAGCACACAAAATTAATATTCAGAAATCAGTTGCAGTTTTATACACCAATAATCAGAAAAGAAAACAAACAAACAAACAAAATCCCATTTACACCAAGAAATAAAATAGCTAGGAATAAATGTAACCAAGGAGGTAAAAAACCTATCCTCAGAAATTATAAGACACAGAAGATATAAATAAGTGAAAGCATATACCATGTTCATGGATAGGAATACTTTACTTCAATAAAATGTCTATACTACCCAAAGCAATCTATAGATACAACACAATCCCTAGCAACATACTAATGGCCTTTTTTTCACAAAACTAGAACAAATAATCCAAAACTTTATATACAATCAAATAGTCATAGCAATCTTGTCAAATACAAATTGGAGCTATCACACTACCTAATGTCAAATTATATAGTACAAAGATATAGTAAAACAGCATGGACCCGGCTGGTGTGGTTCAGTGGTTGAGCATCAACCAATGAACCAGGAGGTCAAGGTTCAATTCTCAGTCAGGGAACATGCCTGGGTTGCAGGCTCCATCCTCAGTAGGGGATGGGCAGGAGGCAGCCAATCAATGATTCCGTCTCATCATTGCTGTTTCTATCTCTCCCTCTCCCTTCCTTTCTGAAATCAATAAAACATTAAAAACAATAACAACAGGAAAACACAGCATGGTACTGGCATAAAGACACAGCATGGTACTGGCATAAAGATAAATGGAACAGAATATAGAATCCAGAAATAAACCCACACCTATATGGTCAATTAATATTTGGCAAAGGAGGCAAGAACATACAATCAGGTAAAGACAGTGTTAAGTAAATTAGATAGATACATGCAAAAATATGAAACCAGACCACCTTCTTTTAAAAAATATTTTTATTGATTTCAGAGAGGAAGGGAGAAAGAGAGAGAAAAAGAAACATCAATGATGAGAGAGAATCATTGACCAGCTGCCTCCTTCCCATCCTCTACAGGGGATGGAGCCTGCAACCCAAGCATGTGCCCTAACTGGGAATTGAACCATGATCTCCTGGTTCAACTACTAAGCCCCACTGGCTGGGCCCAGACCACTTTCTTATCCTATATAATAAAGAGGTAATATGCACATTAACCATCATACCCTCACAAGATGGTTGCCTACAACCAGGCTGGCAGGGGGGTTAGTGAGGGATGACCAAACGACTGAACAGCAGGCTGCATTGGGCGACCAGGCTGGCAGGGGGTAAGTTGGGGGTGACCAGGTCAGCAGGGGATATAGTTAGGGATGACCAAGCCAGCAGGGGGGTTAGTGAGGGATGACCAAATGACTGAACAGCAGGCTGTGAAGGGTGATCAGGCTGGCAGGGAGGACAGTTGGGGGTGACCAGGAGAGTAGGGGAAGCAGCTGGGGGCAATTAGGCTGGCAGGGGGGCAGTGAGGGGCAACTAGGCCAGTGGGGGGGCAGTTGGGGGTGACCTGGACAGCAGATGGGGCAGTTAAGGGCAACCAGGGCAGCACACAGAGGCAGTGAGAGGTGACCAGGCAGGCAGGCAGGTGAGCGGTTAGGAGCCAGCAGTCCAGGATTGCAAGAGGGATATCTGACTGCTGGTTTAGGCCCAATTCCCGGGATGGGTCCTAAACTGGCAGTCAGACATCCCCCTCCCCCCAAGGGGTCCTGGATTGGAGAGGGTGCAAGCTGGACTGAGGGGACTCCCCCCAACCCATGCATGAATTTCATGCACCAGGCCTCTAGTACCATACATAAGAATAAACTCAAAATGGATTTGAGCAAGACTTGAACCTATAAAACTTTTAGAAAAAAACCCCAATACAGTAAAATATCATACATTTCTCTTAGCAATATTTTTTTTCTGATACATATCTTTGGGCAGGAAAAATAAAAGAATAGACCAAATGAGACTACATCAAATAAATTTTTATGCACAGCAAAGGAAACCAGTAACAAATGAAAAGACAACTTATTGAATGGGAGCAGCTATTTGACAATGACATCTTATAATGGGTTAGTATCCAAAACTTATAAAGAACTTACTAGTATACAACTCAACACCAAAAACAAACATGCCCCAAGATATAGAAGCAACCCAAGTGCTCATCAACAGACAACTGGATAAAGAATATGTGGTACATAAATATATTAGAATACTACTCCACCAAAAAAAGAATGAAATATTACCATTTGTGACAGCATTATGGACCTAGAGGGTGTTGCACTAAGTGAAATAAGTCAGAGAAAGATGAATACCATAAGATTTCACTTATTTGTGGAATCTAAAGAAGAAAATTGAACAGACTCATACATACAGAGAATATGCTGATGGTTGCCGAGAGGAGGGAAGTTGAAAAAGGTAAAGGAACTAAGAAGGACAAATTTGTAGTCACAAAATAGTCACGGGGATGTCAAGTAGGAAATAGTCAATAAGATAGTAATAACCATGCATGGTGCCAGGTGGGCACTGGAAATATCTGGAGGAACACTTTTTAAAGATTATGATTGTCTAACCACTGTGCTATGCGCCTGAAACTAATGCAAAGTATTGAATGTGAGCTACAATTGAATTTTTTTAAAAAGAAAAAAAGTAAATAAATGAACCAACAAGAGAAAAAGAAACTTATAGATACAGGGAACAAACTGATGGTTGCCAAGTGAGGAGTTTTGGGAGGATTGATGAAAAAAGGGGAGGGATTAATACAAACTGCCACTTATAAAAATAGTCATGGGGACGAAAAATACAGCATAAGTAATATGTACTAGTATCTTACCTAATAATAGATGAACATGTAAATTGACCGTCCCTTCACTACACTCACCAGCCAATCAGGAGAGTATGCAAATTAACCCAACAAAGATGGCGGTTAATTAGCATATGTAGGTATAAAGCAGAGGAGCAGAAGCAGTGAAGACTGAAGGCTCTGGCCCCCCCAAGTGGCAAAGACTGGGGGCTCTGGGGCTGGAGCGGCCAAGACCCTCCAGCCTGGGTCCCGGGTGCCAGAGGAAACTGGTGCCGGCAGCCAGGGGAAGGGAAGGCCTATTGCACGAATCTCTGAGTGCAATGGGCATCTAGTATATACATATATAATATGTACACACACACACACACACACATATATACATACATACATACATATACACATATATGTGAATGTGTGTATAGTCAATAATATTGTAATAACTGTATGGTGTCAGATGGGTAGTAAGCTTTCAGGGTGAATAGTTAAGTTATATAAATGTCTAATCATTATCTTGTACATACATCACCTGCAATAAAGAATTGTATATGTTGTATTTAAAGAGACAATAAAAAAAGAAATTGCCATGAATTCAAGTTATTCCTAAGAATAACATAAAGGCTTATTGTATCCCAAAGAAAAACAACTAAGGTTTTTTAAAAGATGCATACATTTATTAAAACTTGGAAGACATTGAACAATTTATTAAAGTCAGAAATACAAATTCTTAATATTAACTCTAGAAACACAAGAACTCAATTTCAAAGGCGTTAGAAAGAATTCCTTATGAAGACGTTACTGTTACATTCTTTGTTAGCCTGGTACTCGGAGCACTTTGGGTATCATTTCACCATCTCACCCCCGAGCCAGCAGTAGCTCATGAAATTGTGGATAGATGAGAGCCTCATATTCATATTTATCTAAATGCAGTATATACCAACAGGTTTCCCACTTAATGAAATGCCGTCTCTTTCACAATTCTTTGGAGCAATAAGCCTTTAGATTCCCATTTTCCCATCGGAGAAGAGTCTTTGTCCTAATGCACCTTTGAGTCCTTGTCAGGAGTTAAAGCACCGGCTGAACTGGCACCACAGGACTCCTCAGAGGGGTGCAGGTAAAAAAGTCTCAGGAGGCGCTTTACGCTGCTGGGCTTCCGCATCTCACACTCACTTGTAGGCAGGTAGAAATGGGTTAAAAATCTTGCAACTCTATTTCTACACAAGTAGGTTATGACTATTAGTGTGAGGCATGACAGAAGAAACGGAACCAGCACTTTCCTCCAACGTGACCGTGTAGCTCCGAACAAACGACAAAAGCCATCCTACGAGGGGGAGGGAGAAGAGGAAAATCAGATTGTTGCATAATGCTCCAAAGCTGAAATCGATAAAACACACGGGAGGTTCGAGATGAAACAGCGAGATAACTCCTGGATTTTAAAAGTTTGAAAAAAGGGAATACCAGATAGGCAACCTGCAATTAGGAACTTTTGATGAGTTCTGAATTGTAAGCCGTTCACTATGGGAGTGAGAAAAAGACAGAGGGGACACTCCAGGTTGTCACTTAGACAGGAATACTCTACTCTGCCTTTGATTCACTTCTTTCAAAACCCCCAAAGCAAGGGAGACGCCTATGGGGCATACCTCAGTTTTACTGCACTTTGCCTTATTACACTTCAGTGTTTCATTGTTTGTTTGTTTGTTTGTTTTAACACAAATTGAAAGCAAGAGCTTCTACCACAAAGAGATTACGCTCACTTTATTGCGGTGTTCTGCAACTGACCCACAAAATTCCTGACGTTGGCCTGTACGTTATGTTCTTTCCGGAGCAAAGGACAGATGCCATTTGGGAAACGGCCAAATCACTAGGTTGAAAGTTATCACCTGAAACGCAGCAAGCAGCTCCATTCAGAAAAGTGGGGAGAAAGGGAATGGGAGTCCATACTCTAGATCTTAACTGCACCTGGGAGGGGTGGGCATGCCCTGTTTATGCAACTGGAAAATTTTGACTTCATATTAAAACGATATTCCTTTGCTAATGTTGATTAGCTAAAAGGCAAAAACAATGCCCTCCTCTTCTCTCCCTCCCCCAATTTAATCAATTTCCTCAACGTGCAGAGGGCTCTGAGGGGCAAATGCCTTAAGACCAACAGCTCAGGTGGGGTTCTTAGAGTTCACAGGTTTCCATGATTGAACACACACACACACACACTCTGCAAAGAATGCAGGAATTGAAGCTTAACACCCCAAACTGTTCAGACAAAGCCAAGGCTCTGGTTTAGAGACTGCCTGTTCTTCACAAATGGAGCCCAATTCATCACTCCGGAACTGCCAACAAGCGGCTAAATTTCCTACAATGTCTTGCCTAGCTCCCTGGATTATTTTAGTGGCTGTTTTTAACAGTTTGGGCTCTATTTATGCTATAATCTGGGTTACTTCAGTCGTTGATGCAACTCCAATAAAGCTGAGAGGAAAGAAATAGGGATCTCGCTTAGAATTCAAGAGACACGCTACCCTCTTCCTGAAGGATGGTGGCTTTGCTTGACCCTTAGCATGATTTGGGAGCTGTAGGCCAAGGGCCTGGCCCTCTAGCCCAGCGATTTTCAACGGGTGTGCCGCAAGATTTTTTAAAATGTGCAATACCTAACTATTTAGTCAGCGGCACTGGCTTCTTTTCCCTTACATTACCAACTTTTAAAAATGACAGACACAACAATAGCTATCCAGTGTGAGTGAATCAAAATTATACCTTCATTTTTGGTCAGACTGGAAAAAAGAGAAGTAATATGGTTTTGGGCGTGGGGCAGAATTGTAGTAGTTTATGTGTGCCATGAGATAAAAAGGGTTGAAAATCGTTGCTCTAGCCTAAACCACAGAGACCAAATGAGATTCAGCTGACAGCCAGGACGCTGAAGCGCGCCCCACTTGGGGCTGGTGCAGTGTATTTGCAGTTAAGGAGCCTTGAGTCAGCACTGCCACTGGGTGTCCCTGCACACTCACCGGAGGTGTGAGAAGCAGACGGCTTTTCATTCTAACGCTTCTGCTGGTGCTCTCCAGCCCGCAGAGCAGCGGGATCAGAGAGTGCGTCTCTCCTAAGAGGCGCTTAGACGAGGCGTAGGGGGAACAATTCACCTGGCCTGGACACCCTACTGCTGGCCTCACCAGCTTGGGGCTCTCTCATGACCAAAAGCATCCAGACCCAACGTGGGCGCATCCTGAAAGCCGGAGAGGGGGCCAGGGCAAGGCCAAAGTGTGCAAACCTAAGTCCTGCGGCTGCTCTGGAGCAGGTGAGCAAGAGAGCCGTGTAGGAACCGGCGCGCCTGCCAGCTGGACTAGGCCAAGAGAGAAGAAAACCGGGATTCGCACCGAACGTCTCAGTGCTGCTGAAACAACGCCCCTAGGTCCCCCTGGGTGCCAGCTGCGTGGGCTTGCCCTGGGGCGCCCGCCCCGCTCACCCACGCGCCCCGCTCACCCAGCCGCCTTGCGCCTCCAGCCAGTCGCGGTGCTGCTCCGTGAGACAAGCGCACAGCAAGGTCACCAGGCTCTGGCAGTCCTGGTCGACGCTGGCATCCCACTCCGCCAGTGCCCCCTCGTTGCTGGCCGGTGGTCTCTCCAGCAGGAACCCCGCGAAAGTCACGAGCGCCACCACTCGGCCCCAGTTGGGGTCCTCGGGATCTTGAAATATGTCCTGCATCGCCGTCGCCACCTTCTCCACGCGGTCGCCCGGGCATCGGCGGTAGCGGGTCCAGGAGAGGCCGTAGCGCTCGTGTATCCGGGCGCCGAGGGAGCGCAGCACCTCGGCCTCCAGCGAGGACGGCGGGCGCGGGGCGCTGCCGGGCCTGCGGGCGCAGTGCTCCAGGTAGTCGGTTAGCAGCTGGCGGGTGCGCACCTTCAGCTGGTCCTCCATGGCCTGGCGTCTGCCCGGGTCCTGCCCTGCCGGCTTTGTAGGCCTGGCTGCGCCTCCGCTCGCTCGGGGAAGGGCTGCCCGACCCCTCCCCGCCCGGGGGCAGCTTTTCTAGGTCCAAGAGGAGCCTTGAATGCGAATCCCACCAGCACCTGTGCTGCCCGAAAACGAGGTGCAGCAATGTGCACGTGCGCACGTATTCACGTGGTAATGGGGCAGAGTGAGCGTCTTTGGGGTTATTGCCTAGCTCTTGGCTTGGGGCCCAAGAACCTTGAGGGGACAGTCTGGGATGCCGGGTAGACGCTTACCTTCTTTTGCAGCGGTTCTCAACCTGTGGGTCGCGACCCCTTTGGGGGTTGAACGACCCTTTCACATGGGTCGCCTAAGACCATCCTGCATATCAGGTATTTACATTAGAATTCATAACAGTTAGCAACATGACAGTTATGAAGTAGCAACGAAAATAATTTTATGGTTGGGTCACAACATGAGGAACTGTTTGAAAGGGCCAGAAGGTTGAGAACCACTGTGAGGCTGACGAAGGCTACTCACAACCTCCAGTTGGACGGCAGCATCCAGGTGTGTGTGGAAGATACTTTTCTTTTTTCTTTTTTCTAAATTTATTAATTAAATTGATTGGGGGGACACTGGTTGACACGAACATACAGGTTTCAGGTGGGTTTCTATGTTACAAGATCTGTATATTGCCTGTTACCCAAAGTCAGATCTTTTCCTGTCACCTTCCATTGGGACCCCCTTCATCCCCAACCCCCTTCCCTCGATAGCCACCACACCGCTGTTTGTGTTCACCAGTTTCAGTTGTATATCCCACATGAGTGAAATCACATGGTTCTTAGCTTTTTCTGACTGACGTATTTCACTTAGCATAATGTTCTCCAGGTCCACCCATGTTGTTGCAAATGGCACTGTTTTTCACCCTTTCTTATAGCATTTCGTTGTGTATATGCACCGCATCTTTATCCAGCCCTCCACTGAGGGACATTTTGGTTGTTTCCATGCCTTGGCCATGGTGAATAATGCTGCGATGACCATAGGGGTGCATGTATCTTAGTAAGTACATGATTTTGAGGGTTTTTTTTGGGGGGTATATACTCAGGAGAGGGATGGCTGGGTCATATGGTAGCTCTATTCTTAATTTTTTGAGGAATCGCAGGATTGCTTTCCATAGTGGTTGTAGCAATCTACAATCCCACCAGCAATGAATGAGGGTTCCTCTTTTCCCACAACTTCTCCAACACCTGTTATTGCTTGTCTTGTTGATAATGGCCACTCTGACAGGTGTGAGGTTGGATTTCATTGTAGTTTTGATTTGTATTTCCCTAATTGCCAGTGAGGTTGAACATCTTTTCATGTATCTACTAGAGGCCTGGTGGATGAAAATTCATGCGGGGGAGGGGGGGGGTGGGGGGGGGCGGGATACCTCAGCCCAGCCTGCCCACACTCACAGTTCGGGAGCCCTCAGGGGATGTCCTACTGATGACTAAGCCGTAGTCTGGCCTCCCTCTGTGGGAGGCGACCTGACTGATCAGGGGAAGGTGCCACCCCCATTACCCCACTGCTGCTGCCGCCACTACCAGCCGGCCACAGCAGTGGAGAGGCCTGAGCCCCAGGCCTTGCAGCCCTCTGGGCTCACAGCTGCCTGAGCCCCAGCCCTCACAGCTGCCGAGTTGCTGCAGCTTTGTCCTGAGAGACATCTGGAAGATGCCCAGTCTAATTAGCATATTACCCTTTTATTAGTATAGACTAGGGGCCCAGTGCACAAAAATTTGTGCACTCGGGGTGGAGGGAGTCCCTCAGCCTGGCCTGTGCCGTCTCACAGTCTGGGACCCCTCAGTGGATGTCCTATGATGGCCCCAGTCTGCCAGGCGCCTTTTGTGTGTGTGTGTATGTGTGTGTGGCCACTGGGGACCTGCCCCCAGCCGCATCTGAGGCTCGGAGCAGTCATCCTGTGTGTGTCTACCTGCTGGGGACCTGCCCCCAGGCACACCGTGGAGGCTTGGAGCAGGC
>PVJC01038018.1:0-16934 GCA_004026665.1 Murina feae
TTTTTTTGCAATGCTGGTTTGGTGGTAATGTATTTCTTTCACCATTTTTGACTGGGAAGCTCTTTATTTCACCTTCAATTTTAAATGATAGTCATTAGAGTAGTCCTGGATTCAATCCTTGCTTTTCATTGTTTTGAATACTTCATGCCAATCCCTTCTGGCTAAAGCATTCCTGTTGAGAAATCAGCTGACAGTCTAATGGGAACTCCTTTGTAGGTAACTTTCTTTCTCTCTCTTTCTGCCTTTAAGATTCTTTCTTTGTCCTTAACATTTGTTATTTTAATTATGATGTGTCTTGCAGTGGGTCTCTTTGGGTTCATCTTGATTGGGACTTTCTGTGCTTCCTGAATTTGTGTGACATTTTCCTACACCATGTTAGGAAAATTTTCTGTCATTATTTCTTTAAACAGGATCTCCATTCCTTGCTCACTTTCTTCTTCTTCAAGTACCCTTATGATGCAAATGTTGTTTTATGTTGTTCCTCAGTTCCCTTAACCTATTCTCTTGCTTTTTAATTGTTTTTTTTCTTTTTGATACTGTGATTGGATGTTTTTTTCTACCTTGTCTTCCTAATTACTGATTTGATTCTCTGCTTTAATCAATCTACTTTCAGTATATTCTTGATGTCTGATATGGTATTCCTCATTTCTGACTGGTTCTTGTTCATGGTTTCTATTTCATTTTTCATGCTATTGTAGTTCCCACCAAATTCCTTGTTCTAAGTTGCTTTAGTATTACATAGTGACCTTCTTTCTCACTAAGTTGCTTAAGCATCTTTATAACCATTACTTTGAACTCTATATCTAATAAATTGTTTACTTCCACTTCATGCTATGTAGTAACGTAGACCTGGACTTTACTTCATGGGGTAATGGGAACCCTTACAGAGAGAGGGGCCAGAGCTGGAGAGAAAGACAATGTGGGGAAAAAGCTGAGTCAGGGCAGACCAGATACAGCATGAGAAGCCCACACCCATGTACCCCACCTTCCTCTTCAGGGCCTAGAGCTAACTATTTTTTGACAGAGCTCCAAAGCAATTGAATGAAGATAGGAAACTCTTCCAACAAATAGTTCCAAAGCAACTACATTTTTACATGATGGGAAAAAAACTTAATCCTACCTCATACCATACACCAAATTAATTCTAGATAAATCAGAAAGCTACATATAAAAGAATTGGAAAAAATAACTAGGATTTGAAATAATTGTAAAAGAATGCTTTTACAACCTTCAGGTGACAAAGTTTTCTTAGAGAGGACACAGAAACCACTAACTTAAAAAATAATTGGTACTTCATCAAATTTAAAAACTTATTTCTCCTCATCAGAAGACACCAGTAAGAAAATGTATAGACAAGCTATCTAGTAAAGATACAAATATTCTCTCTCTCTCTCTCTCTCTCTCTCTCTTTCTCTCTCTCGACTTCTATCCAGAATATATAAAGAACTCCCTCAACTCAATAATAAAAAGACTATATAAATGGCCTTGAAAAGATGTTACACACAAAAAGATATACAGATAGCCAATAGAAACTTGAGAAGTGTTCACCACTATAAAATCAACATGAGATACCACCACTACATACCCATCAAAGGAGCTAACAGTTAAAAGAATGACAATGTAAAATATAAGTGAAGGTGTGAAGCAACTGAATACCTCATACAAAACTATTAGAAATGTCAAATAGTATAATCACTTTGGGGAAAGTTTTGGTAATTTCTCATAAAGTTAAAAGTATATTCACCATATGACTCAACACTAGCTTGCTAGGTTTTGACCAAAGTGAAAGGAAATCATATATCCATCCAAACACTTATATGCAAATGTTAATAGAAGTTTTATTAATAACTTCCCCAAATTAAAACAACCTAGATGCTCATCAAAAGGAGAAAAAGCAAACAGTGATGCATCCATACAGTGGAATATTATTCAGTAATATAAATAAGTTCATTGCTGATACAACAACATGAATGAGTCTCAAATCATTGTGTTGAATGAAAGAAGACAGACACAGGAAACTGTCATGCACAATTTAATATATATGAGCATGTGAGTCAGGATTTGTGGGTGCAGGACTGCATCCATTACAGCAATATTTTGAACCCTTTCTGCACCTTGTCTTTACCATTTCACAATATATCATGGTCCCTGTCACATATTTGGATCTGCCTTTTTCTCTTCATCAGCAGCCTGGCATTCCATTGACGGAGGGAGCATAAAATATTTACCCAGTCTGCTACTGGAAGACACAAATTGTTTCTAAACTTTTGTTCCCATAGCACCACCATAGTGAAACTCCTTGTACAAATGTCTTGTGCATGTCACCAATTTTATCTCACTGGAGCACAGATTCTTAGAATGAACTCTTAGGGTCAAAGAAATGCATTGGCCTTTTCTTTTGAATGTAGAACACAGTCCCAAGATTTCCAGGGAATATGGGCTTTCCTGGGTCATCTCAAGGTACACCAAGTGCCTGATTCCATATCTTCCCATATGGCAGGCATTAGGAATCACTACCATCCACCACAGTAATTCTAGTAGCTTCAGGTGACACCTGAGATGGGCTGGTATCATCTGACTCTAACTGCACCATATGTCACCTCAAAGTGCTCCTGCCTACCTCCATGTCAGCAGGTAGAATGATAGCCGGGAGAAGAAGTACCCAGGACAGAGCTTTGTCTGAACACCAAAGGGGCAAGGATGGGTCCTTTACCATAGGGCAAAGGCAGCCAGAGCCTCCAGGCTGAACCCTTCCTACTAAGCCTCTATCACTATGGGTCACAAGACTGAAGCAGTGGCTACAAAAGCAAAGTCCTTCCTGGAGCAGGAATCATGGCCAAAACCCTGATGTACCTGAGTAGTCCCTCCTGGTTTTTCTCTTGTTGCCAGCCTTCAAACTTACCTCTGAGTGTGACCCGAATTCTTTAAACCCTAGCCTTCCAGGCTATCCTCCATATCCTTTCAAGGCAGCCATTCTTCATGAAAATAAATTTATAAAGTTAAATTATGAAAATATGTCCACTTCTGGCCAAGACGGAGTAACAGAATGCAGATTTTTCCCTCCTACCTAAAACAACCAAAAAATAACGGGAGAGTGAAGAAATGGTTTTTCAAGATATTGGATGTCAGGCAACAAAAAGGATAGTAATTTCCAAGACCCAGAAAAATAGGTGAGACCCATGATTACTTCAACTTTTGCCTTTTAGCGTTTCTATGACATGATATAGGGGCAGAGAACCCAGATGGAGTCTGCTGGTCTCCCTGAGTTGAGAGACAAAGCTGAAAGTTTGGGGAGGTCAGGACTAATGAGTAGAGATAGTTCTCTATAGGATAGAGGACTAGTGAGTAGAGACATACACAGAGGGAACTCTAAAGAGCTATAAAAGGTCCCCTTTAGGTGTGTAGCAGCATGTGGATCAGAATATGCATGTTGAGAAACCATAGAAGGATTAAAAAAAAATAACACGAAAAAACCTCCTGAAAGAATTAGAGGCAATGATTCTAATTAACTGTTCCCTCCAGCCAGATTGGAAAACCTCACAACTAACAGGGCGTTGGGAAAAATACACAGAAAATTCTTGCCTCAGGAAGGAGTCATTTGCCCTACAATGAGTGCTGCTCTGGTCACACCAAAAAAAAACCTTAAAAGCAAGGCCTCAAATCATCAAACTGTTCCAAGTAAATTAACTGTGTTTCAGAATGAAGCTGAATAACATATTTGTAGAAATACAAAACTACTCAGCACCCAACAAGGTAAAATTCACAATGCCTGGCACCCAGTAAAAAATTATTAGGCATTAAAAGAAGCAGGAATATATAACCTATAATGAAGAGAAAAGTCAATTCATCAAAACTGACTCAGAAATGACACAGATATTAGAATTAGCAGAGAAGACTATTAAAACAGTTATTATAATTGCATTTAATTTTAAAAAGTTAAGTAAAAACATAGAAAATATTTTAAAAGATCCAAAACAAAACTTCTCTAAATAACAAAAATAAAGTTGGAGGACTAACACTAACTGATTATGTGACTTATCAAAGAATTACAATAATAAAAACAATGTGATATTGGCATGAATATAGTAAATACATTGGTGGAACAGAATAGCCCATATATAAATCTTCCTAAATACATAATTACAGTTAGCTGACTTATAACAATGGTCAAAGGCAATTCAGTAAAGAAAGGGATAGTCTTTTCAACAAATGATCCTGAAACAATTGGGTATCAAGAGGCCAAAAAATTGAACATCAATCCAAAACATATCTAAAATTGAATCAAAATGGATTGTATACATAAATGTAAAACCCCAATCCACAAAACTTGAAGAAGAAAACATAAGAGAAAACTTGTGATCATGGGTTAGGCAAAAATTTATTAGCTACACCACCAAAAGCACCATTCATAAAAAAACACCCAAATTGACCGCTTGAACTTCACCAAAAATAAAAACATCTGCTTTGCAACAAATTCTCTTAAAAGGATGAAAAGACAAACTACAGACTGTGGGGAAATCTTTATGAAACATACATCTATTCAGAACGTAATTAATAGGAAATTCTTAAAACTCAATAAAAATAAATCTACTTTAAAAATTGACAAACACTTTGAACAGGCATTTTACCAATGAATATGTATGAATAGCAAGTAGCTATCATTAGTCATCAAAAAATTCAAACTAAAAACACAAGGAGATACCACTACACACCTAATGGAATTACTAAAATTAGGAAGACTGACCACAGACTGTGAATGTAGAAGAACTGGGATTGGTGGGAATGCAATGTATTACAAACACTTTGGAAAACAATTTGGTAGTTCATTAAAAATTTCATAATGAAATGTCAGTGTGAGGAGCTCCATGAAACTCACTCACCATAGAAAAAAGCCAATCTGGCAATAGCCACTTTTTAAAAAAGCAGTTAAAGTTTCTGGAAATTTTCCTAAGAGCATGTAACAAATGAAGAAACATTTATGCAAGAAAACATACTACAAGTTGGTAAGAACAGTAAGACTCTGTGGCACTTAAGCTATGGCCAATTCCTTCTTTCCCTCCACACCCTCAGTTTAACAGAACTTCCCTGGGCAAGTGTCACCAAGAAGATGATGCCCCCTCTCCCTTCAGCACCAAATTGAGCCTTACCATACCTCATGAGGAGGGCAAACACCAGCCTTTCTAATCTCCTCTAATTCCAAGTTGAGTTCCTGCTGAGTGTGGCTGAGTGGTCAGGAGCTCCCTTCCTCCACCAAACCCTCACCTATAAGACAGAGGCTCTACACTAGGCACAGAAGACTAACACTATGAGGGCCCTAACCGCCCTTGCCCTCGCTTAGAGCAGAGTTTTCAGACTGAGAAAGGCGAGCCATAAAGATCAGAGGTTACTGCTCCATCCAGCACCCAGAATAGTGGATCAGAGACATTGCCCAGGAGAAGAGGCAACTCATAAGGGGAGAGCGCTCCAAAGGAACTGACATTATTTGAAAAAGAACATGGAGAAGTCTGATCCTAAGGCTGCTCTCAAAAACAATCGCTCCTCTGTATTAAGAGAAACAAGCTAAAACATAGACCATCTAGCTTACCAGAGAGAACCAGGGAAAGAGACAAGCTAAGAAGACACTTCTCCCCCGCCCCCCCACCGCCCCCACCCCAGGACAAGGCAAACCTCAAAGACTGGCCTCCAAATCTACTCTTGTCCAAATAGAATTGTATCAGACTGCTGGGAAATGCATGCCTCGGGGCATTGTCAAACACTATAAAGCCATTAATTGCTAGTTAGTGATGCCTAAAGGATGGAGAGTAATACGAACAGAAGAAGACAGCCTAACAGAGAAATAAGGGAAAGAGACAACATGGGAAAGAGAGCCCTGCTAAGACCGCCGTTATCCCAGGATGGCTATGTGCATGCTCAAGGCTCGGCCCCCAGAGGAGCAACAGCAGTGGCATCATGGTAAAATTGTCTCACTAAGTCATTACACAAACAACAAAACAACAAAAATAAGCCCCCAGGAAGGGAAGGAGTAATCCAAAGTTGCTACAATATATTACCTAAAATATCTAGTTTTCAACAATAATTATGACATGCAAACAGAAGCATTTTTACACAGGAAAAAAGGAAGTGCTTCTAAGAGGGTCCATATGTAATATTTAACAGACAAAAACTGATTCAAAGTTACCATTATAAATGTTCAAAGAACTAAAGCAAACCATGCTTCAAAAAGTTAAGGAAGATATAAAGACAATATTTCATCAAATAGAGATTATCAGTAGATGTAGAAACTATTAAAAAGATTCAAATAAAAATTCTGGAGTTAAAAAATTATAAATATGAAATAAAATGTGTTAGAGTGGTTCAAACAGTAGATTTGAACTAGCAAAAGAACCAGTGGACTTAAAGATAGATCAGTAGGCATTATGCAGCTCAAAGAACAAAGAGAAAATAGAATGAAGAAAATAAAAAAGAATCTCAGGGAAATGTACAACACCTTTAAGCACATGAACATATATATAATGAAAATACTGGGATGAGAGGAGAAAAAAGAAATAATATTGGAAGAAACAATGCTTAAAAATTTCCCAACTGGTGAAAAACACTAATCTACATATCCATGGAGCTCAATAATATCCAGTTATGACAAAGAGAAAGAAATCCACACCCAGATACCTCATAGTAAAAATGCTGAAAGCCAAAGAGAAAATCTCGTCATTAAGAGAAAATGACTTGTCATATACAAAGGAACTCATGTAAGATTAACAGCTAACTTCTCATCATAAACAATGGAGACCAGAAGGCAGTGGTATAATGTATTTAACTAGAGGCCCAGAGCACAGATTCGTGCACTGGTGGGGTCCCTTGGCCTGGCCTGCACCCTCTCGAAATCCAGGACCCCTTGGGGATGTTGGAGAGCTGGTTTCAGCCCAATCCCTGCAGGTTAGGCTGAGGGACCCCAGCAGAGCATGAATCCATACACAGGTCCTCTAGTATGCATATAAGATCTTTGGTTAATCTCTTCCTTCTCTCTCCTCTCTCCCATTTCCTCTGAGATTCATCAGTCTGTTCCATGTTTCCATGCCTGTGGTTTCCACTCCTGCTTTGAGTGTCTGCCCCCTGGTGGTCAGTGTGCATCATAACTACCGGCCAGTCATTGTGTGAATATTATAGGGTACTAGATGCCCGGAGTACAAATTCATGCACAGGTGGGGTTCTTTGGTGTGGCGGGGATTAGGCCCAAACCGGCAGTCCAATGCTGTCTGCCACTCCTGCCTTCCACTCCCACTCATCCTGGCCCTGCTGCACCTGTCACAGGCTCACGCCCAGTCAGTCCTGATTGAGAGAGGCTCGTGCTGCTGGGGTGGTGCTAGCCAGCCATGAGCCTTGTGTCTGATGCCCATCCCGAGGGGGATGGGGTGGAAGTCGGGATGCCCTTGCTGGCCTGGGATCTGGATCCATCCCGCTGAAGTTCACGTTGGTTGTCGGGAGCCACCTGAAAGCCACTTTTATATCATTTCTTCCTTGCAGAGTGTCTAGGGAGAGGAAGTGGCTGTGATGCCTGAGGCCAACTTCCAGGAGGCCTGCAGTGCTGTAGGGATTGTGCCGATGATGCCTATCTAGCGGTGCCGATGATGCCTATCTGGCGGTGCCTGGCCCATTCTCCGGAGTTTGGACCTGCAGGACTATTGAGGGAGTGAGTGGCTGCCACTGGGCTGGTGGGTCACTGGGACGGGTTTGGTCAGCTGAGTGGCACTCCCGCTATGGGACTACTCTGACCACCAGGGGGCAGCTCCTGTGTTGAGTGGTAGTCAGTGCACCTCCTAGCGACTGGTCGACTGGTTGTTCATTCATTCAGTCATTCGGTCACTTAGGCTTTTATATATATAGATACTTATACAATCCTAGATGGTGTAGCCTATTGTTTCTAGGCTACAAGCCTATATAACATGTTTCAGTACTGAATCCTATAGGTAACTGAAACACAGTGGCAAGTATTTGTGCATATAAACATATTTAAGTATGTAAAGGTACTGTAAAAATATGATATAAAATGTAAAAAGTGTGCACATTGGGGGAGCAGGAGGAGGAATGTGAAGGGAGCTCAGATGTCAGGAGGAGGAAGGAGGAAACAAGAGAGGGAAAGAAGATAGAGGGATAGGAAGGAGGGAAGAGTTTGAAAGAGCCCTAGAGAGATAAAGCTTGAGATGAGAAATAATCAAAGGGAGAGGGTAGGGCAGAGGGAGAAAGGGAAGGAGAAACATGAAGGGAAGAGAGAGATAACGAGGAAAAAGAGAGATAACGAGAAACGACAGGAAGGAAAGTAAGTTTATGCAATTGAGTAGGTGTGTGTGCACGGGTAGGTGGGCTCCTGGGATCCCCTCCTCCTATGTCCACTCCTCTTTCTCCCTTGACAATTCCGGGCCCCAACTGTGGGCAGGCACACAGGCACACAGGCACATAGTAAATGGACAGCATGCTGAGCTTCCTCGTTTATTTAAACCTCCCATAACTAGCAGTAAATTCAGCGTTGTAATTCAACATGACAGGCAGGCCCAGCCTTTTCTTGCAACATTGCAGACTTTTTGTTTACAATCCATTGTATTCTTATGGGACCAACAAAAATGGACAGTCCCAAGGTGAAGATCAGGCTCCCTATGACCACATGCTTCTCAAAGTGCCTTGGCAAATGCTGGGCTCTGCCCCCCAAATGCTTGCCCCCCAGGCTCCCTGTATTAGTACTGTATTCAGCCCCACCCCATGATGGATGTAGGGGGAGCTCAGTGTCCTCACCTAGAAAAGGCAGTGGGAGCTACCTGGCAAGATGGTGAGGAGGAGGAAGGGGCTCACGCTGCACCACCCCCACCCTCCTCCTCAGTTTCCCTTGAAATGGTGCTCTAAAATCTCCCCACCTCCACCCTCCCAATGACCCAGCCCATACCCCTTGCTACCCTCTCAGAGCTGTCCATTGCACCAGGCCTGAACCCCCAGGGCCTAGCTCCGGACAGCCTGGCTGGGCTATGAATAGCACACGGCCCTTTTCCTTTCCAAATATAAAATGTTTGCTTTCAATCAGGGGCGTCTGGGGAAATGGAAATTATAGGATTGGAGAGTGTCCTTGGGTAAAGAAATACCTCGAATGCCGAAACCTCGCAGGGCCTCTGATTAGGGCTGGAATAATTCTTGCTGTAATATAAACAAGCCTTGCTCAGCTAATGGGGGTTGGGGAACGGGGCCGGGAAATGGGGGCACATGCTGCTCTTTGTTCTCTCCCCTCCCCACATGCCCATGTAGCAGGGCGGGGCCTGGGGTCTGGAGCAGACCAGCTTTAGGGCCTCAGGACACCAGAAGCCTTGGCTTTTGGGGTGCTGAGTGACCTCAGGCAAGACCCTGCCCCTCATGGCCTCACCTTCCCTCCTGCCATGGTGGGCAGGACAGATGACCTGTGGGTGTCCAATTCTTCCTCTGTCTTCTCTCGGCTTCAATGTCCGGGCCTGCTCGGGGGCTGTTGGCGGCAGGACAGGAGGTGAGGGAGGAAGGCAGAAGCCTGAGGAAGCTGCTCGGAGCAGAAGTTTCCCAAGCAGTTGATCAGTCCGTCAGCAAACACTTGTTTGTATCTCCCTGTAGCACCAGGTGTGAAGGTGGTGAAGACACTGTCCCTCTCACAGGGGCACAGCATCTAGTGGAGACCTGTGTCACACACACACACACACACACACACACACACACACACACACAAGTGCGCGCACGCACAACAAGTCCAGCAGCCATGGATCAGGGCAGACATAGCTCGGGTCTTGAAGGCCAGGCCTCCAAGGTCCCGTGTGCGCCTCTGGGTCCCTTGCCACCGCCTTCTCCCGACCGAGCTGGGAGGGGCTCTCATTCTGCCAGGGGCCTGCTGACCCAGCACCTGGCTCACCAAGAGCAGAAGCACCCTTGGGGTCCTGAGACATTTGATAACCACTAGCACCAAAGCCAACCCCCCTGCACCCCCTCCCCCACACACACACTTCTTACAGGAACCTCTTAGGCTGAGGCTTTTCCTGACACTGTCTCAGGTGTGTGCGCATCTAGACTCAAGCGCTCCTCAGGACATGGAGGAGGAAAGGTCAGAAAGCATTTGCAAAAACTCACAAATCACAGAAATATGTCCCCGCATCCTTGAGGGTCAGGCCATGCTTTGGTTCTTCCTGAGACACAGCCACAGGGGCTTGGGGTGGGTCCAGGAAGGGGCTATGGCCCACTGTGTCTCTGTGGCCACAGTCTCTCATCTGTAAAATGGGTCCAAATGGCAAGATATGGGGGAAGGAGGATCATGGTGCTCCTGAGTGGGTGCTGAGGTTTGATCCCCACGAGGCTGGGGCTCTGGGGCTCCTTTAGTCCCTCCGAGAGGCTGGCCTGTGACACCCTGCCCAGCGCCCGCCTTTGAGGAGACAGTGTGCGTGTCTGGGAGTGTGTCAGAGGCCCAGCCTGTGTGAGTGTGAGCAGAGGTGACGGCGCTGCTCCTGCAGAGAAGTGACGGTGTGAATCGGGGGAAGGGACAAGGTGGGGTACCTGATATTCCCCGAGCCTGACAGCTTGGCCTGCAGTGAGTGTGGGGATGTCGGGGCGGGCGCTGGGAATGCTGACCCCTCTCTCCCACACCCCCACGTCTGACTCCTATCTCCAGAGCAGGGGGAAGAGGGCAAGAGAAGACGGGACAACTTGGGGACACCTGCCCAGTGGTCCCCACTGGTGGAGACAGAGGCTGCTGCCAGACCTCCACCAAGTGACTGAGTCATGGGGACTCCACCTTCCTGTGCGGTTCAGCATCTGAAGTGAGAACTTGCTGAAAACCCCGGGAACAGGCTGGCAGGGCCTGGCAGGGCTGCCCTGCATCTGGAGCAGCAGCAGGAAGCTGTCACCTGCAGTAGAGGCTCCTGGCGCTGAGGGTGGGTCCTGCCCGGGAGGGTGGGGAGGAACCGGCCCAGGAATGTGATGGCCTTGTTCTGGCAGGTGGCCCCGCCCGCCGCCCTGGGCCGCCAGCGGCTCCGTATTTACACTACATTAATAATGGTTTAAACGTTCTCATAAATAGATGCTGATTAATTGGCAATCCATTTGCCGAAGCCGGGCCTGCCAGACGGTTTCCTGGAGGCCCTTCCACATCCCGATAAACACCATCAGGGAGCAGGCAGGCGCTAATGCAGCAGCCCCACCGCCCCACGCCCCGCCCAGAGCAATTTCTCAGGCCTGAAAGGGCCTGACCTGAAGCCCAGCCCTGGAACTCCCACCGTGCACAGCGGGGGGGGGGGGTACCCTGGCAGTCCCTTCTGCCCCTGCAGGCTGTGGCTGTCAGCGCTCACACTCACACCAAAGCTGGTCCGGTGGGAAGTCTGTACTCCCCGGTCCCCCCTCCCCCCCTCCCCCGGCCCCCCGACCCCCCAACAGAGGCCAGGTCCTGGCACCTGGAAGGAAATGGGCGGCCCAGGAACATGAGCAGGCGTCCTGCTGCGTGTTCCTTCCTTCATTTCTTCATTCACTGCGGCTGTCAGTCATTCTTCAGTTAGTGGAGCCTGCCCCTGGAGTGGTGAGGGCAAGGCCCGGGGCCCGGCAGCCCCTTCACAGGCTCTGGGACTCAGGAAACCGTTTATGGAGGAGTTCTAGCACAGGGAGCCCTTCAGTGTGGGATGAACAAGAGCAGGGACTCTGTGCCCAGCTTGCAGGGGCTTTGCAGTGTCACTGCCCTGGGCAGGCTCCTGGGGGCATCTTTGCTCCTGCCCTCCCTCAGGTCTCCCAGCCTGCACAGCTTGTCTTCCTGTTCTCATGGCAGATGCCGGAGCCACAGAGCCCTCTGGGGACCGCACTGCGACTCCCACTCAGGAGACCCCTGCCTGGTGGAGGGTAGAGGGAGAGCTTAGCCTGCATTGTCCTTGGCACTTACTGAGCACTATCCTCATTATGCCACATGTGCCCCTTTCACAGGTGAAAATACTGATGCTCCGAGAGCCACCTGCCCAAGGTCACTTGGCTGGTAAGTGCCAGAGGCCCTTACCTGCTGGGCCATGCTGCCTGATGCTGGGCTGTGGAGAGTGACATTGGGAAGGACGAATGAATGAATGAAGCCAGCCCAGATCCAGTGAGCAAAGTGAGAGGGGGAAGAGCTCCCGTGATTGGTTTTTAAAGCTCCTGCAGACCCAGTCCCAGTCGAGGGAGGGGGAGGTCAAAGGTGGCTGCTGATGGTTGTCACTCAAGCAAAATAGGCCCGTTTTCATTTTTCACTTGGGCCCAGACCCCTCCAAACAGACAGTGATTAGGCCCTGATTGAGCCTTTCCTCTGCCTGATGACTCCCACATGTGACCCGCTCCCAAATTACATGCAAATGTTCCACCGAAGAGCTGCTGAAAGCCCTGGCCGCTGGGCCAACTCCCGCCGCACAGGCGCCCACTGTGCAGGTGTGTGCAGGGGCCAGGTCAGTGGCCAGACACACCTGTGAGCCACTGAGCTCCAAAGAGCCCCTCCCCCCACCTCCGCCCCCTCCCCACAGGGACATGCCAGAGCCTCAATCTGCTCCTCTGTGGACAGGGCGCAATGATAGAGCGAGAGATGCCGCCACAGCGAGCATTATATTATATATAATATTACACATAAGAAGCCTGATTCATTCCATGTCTGTCTACCGTGCTCGTTTGCAGAATGGGGACACGAGAGCCCCTGCCTCCCAGAGGTGCTGGGGGCAGAAGAAACGGCTACATCTAGCTGCTTGGAAACAGCACTGGGCAGTGGTATGCACACTTGTCATTGTCACCATGCGGCCTGGAGATACTGCAAAAAGAAGGCCCTGTGTGGTAACCTTCCCGGGGAAGCTTAGAGCCCATCCACACACGTCTGATCTTCTTAAATAGGCCAACAGCTATAGCCACTGGGGGCTTCCACACCAGCCAGGCTTAGAGGTGCCCCCACATCTGTCCCGTGAGATTGGAGCCCCCTGAGTCTCATTTTCAGAGGAAAACACTGTGGCCTAGAGAGACCGACAGTCAGGTAGCTGGTCCATAGTGGAGGTGTCCTGAGGTCCCAGCCCCCATATACAATTTTAGAGCTGAGCCCCCAGCCTGCAAATGGCAGAAAGGGACATTCAGGGGATGCTGCTGTGGGGTGTTCTGAGGTCAGCCCAGGGGCCTCAACTCAGTCTTAGCCAACACTGCCCTGCCCTCCCCCAGATCATTCAACCCAGCTCCTCACAGGCCTGGACTTCCCTCTGCAATTCCCAAGCCTGGCTGAATGCCTCCCGTGATAGGGAACTCGGCCCCACACCTGGTAGAATGCTGCAGCATTGAGGCGGGGAAAATATGCCTCCTAAACGAAGCCTGGTGGCCTTGGGTCTGTTCTAAGGCCCCCAGTGGGATCTTAGATATCTTCTGCTCATTCATTCATTCATTCATTCATTCATTCAATCATTCAGTCATTCACGCAGTGAGGCCCTCTCTGACCATCCACCTAGTTGTCTCCCACCCTCGGTCATGTTTCCTTTGTGCTTATTCCTTTCTGAGATGATTAGGTTCACGAGTTGGTCAACTTTTGTCTGGGTCCTGTTAGAACTTCAGTAGCCAGGAAACATCTCACCTCCATTTCCTGGGTCAGAGTCATTGTACAGAGCACATGCCCGAGAAAATGAGAGAGATGAGTAAAGGAGAGGAAGGAATAGAGAGAGGGAGACAGAGAAGAAGGGCGAGGTGGTAATGAGGACTTTGTGCTTTGCGTTGAGGAGTGAGAACAGGCTAGGAAAGATGGCCAGGCCTTGGAAACAGAGTGATTAGGTGGATGAGGTGGAAATGGGGCTTTTGTGTTGAGCCATGTGATCAGAGCTTCCTGACTTCAGGCTGAGGGGTGGAGGGTTGTAAAGGGGCTCACGCCGGACACACGCAGTGCCCTGGAGAGAGGCTACACCCACTAGAGGGGCTTTTCTTGAATCCCACAAAGATGGCTAAGGCCAGTGGGGGCCTTGGGTGAGCTCGGGGGAAGGAGGGATGTGGGACCACTGGGCTGCCTGCTTCTGGATTGGTCCGTCTATAGGTTATAGGTCAGGAAAGACTGGACACTGTTAATGGGGGAAACTAATCTGGAGGGAGGGGCAGGGCACACAAAGCATGGGTCCTCGGAGCTGGGGCCTCGGCCCTCGCTGCCCCCATCTTCCCTCTGCTGTCAGACCCACAGCTGTCCTTCACGCAGGGTATTAGCCTCAGCCGCATGGGCTGGTGAGGGATCGAGGCCCTACACTGAGGGGGACTGTGCCTGGGTCGAAGTGTGAGCACTGACACAGGTGGAAACTTCTCTCCTCCCCCAACTCACATGGGTCCCCAGTCCCTTTCGTCCCTGAGCAGGAAGCAGCTTGGAGTTGGGCCCCTCCCTCGGCAGCAGGTGGGTGGCCCCTCATCAGCCTGATGTGGAAAGTGAAATAACTTTTCCCAATTACCCTTGAGTCTGGAAACTTTTTGTGCCTCTGACATTTCCTCCAGCCTAGGAATTAATCAGCCCCGTGGCCATCCCTGCACTGGGGCCGGGACGCGGGGGCACCAGGGGCAGTTGTGCCCCAGAAAATTATTTCTCATTGCCAATTATTGCCCATTAGAGCTAATGGTCGCACTTAATCACCACACACTTATCTGGGGTTTTTTAAGCCACTGGAACCGGTCCCCTCTACTCCTCCCCCACTGTGCTCTCTTGAGCAAAGCTCAAGCCATTGCCAGAAATATATTTTTTTAAACCAAATCCCACATCTGATACCGTTTTGTTTGAAAAATGAGCTGCCCTCCCCTTTCTCGTGTCTGCTGGTCACGCAGCCAGTGAAGTTTGGGGACAGAGATGGGACCTCCACAGGGCTTATTCCTAGGCCTGGGGGAGGTGGGAGCCCCCTCCCCCACAACCTTGCAAAGGAGAGGAGACTTAGCCCCAGTTACAGATGAGGAACTGAGGTTGGGGTGTGTGTGTGGGGGTGGGGGGTGAAGAAGGTCACACTGAGAATGGTAGCAGAGCAAGGAACAGAGCCCAGGCACGCGGGAGTCAGGCTCAATGGGTGCTAGAGGGCAGCCGCAGGAGACTTCTAACCCTTGAGTTTGAGTCAAGGCAAGTCAGAGGGGGGACTCTCCCACAGCTGCCCTGCCAGGCTGGGCCATCAGACCAGGTTTAAAACGTTGTTCAGGTGTCCATCTGAGTAGTGGAAGGCCTCAGATAGTACCAAGGGTGCAGCTACCCCACTGCACAGACAAGACACCTGGCCCACAGGGTAGTTGACCCATCTGGGCTGAAGCTCTGGGGCAAAATCCACTCCATGGCCTCTTTCCAGGGAAGTGACAGGGCCTCTTACTTGATTGAACCAGGGTTCCCCAATCTGAAAGTGGGGCTCTGGTTCTCCAGAGGGCAGGGCCACTCTGATGAATGAGGTATTGAGTCCAACTTCAATGTGGGCTGGTGGTTCTGTCCCCAGGTGAGCCGACCTTCCGGAGAGAGGGTGTCTGGGAGGAAGGTACCAAGGCTCAGATTACCCTGCTCAGCCAGCTGGCTTATTCTGTGGACCTTCTGTCCAAACCAATAATCTCAGGCAAATCCTCACAGAGTCTGCAGAGGTGCATCCACACGTTACAGAGTTCTCAAAGACTGCCTCTGCTCTGGGCACACTGGGAAGCACAGACATGCCAATCCCTGCTTCTGTGGGACTTGGGAATGGAAAAAAAGGAGCAAATAAACAAGTAGACAGAGTAAGAAACCAGGTAATTCCAGAGCATCCTGGGAAAACTGTGATGGGGTGATGTGAGGGAATGCAATGTTGTGAATGTACCTATATGTCATATTTTTGTGGTAAAATTGGCACAAAAGTTTACATATATTTCAGGTGTACAATATTATAATTCCACTAGAGGCCTGATGCACAAAATTTGAGCACAGGTAGGTCCCTAGGCCTGGCCTGTGATCAGGGCCAATCAGGTTCCCTGCCTCCAGGCCTTCCCGCCCCCTCCTTCCCTCACTCCCTCATTATCCATTGCTGCTACTGGTCACCTGTCATGTTCCGTGCTGCCCCCTTGTGGTCAGCACACATCATAGTCCCCTCCTGAGGGGACAATTTGCATATTAGCCTTTTAATATATAGGACTAGTTGCCCGGTGCACAAAATTCATGCATGGATGGGGGAGTGTCCCTCTGCCCGACCTGCACCCTCTCTACTCTAGGATCCCTCTCGCAATCCGGGACCGCTGACTCCTAACCACTCATCTGCCTGCCTACCTGATCGCCCCTAACTGCCTCTGCCTCAGCCCCACCACCATGACTTTGTCCAGAAGGTCTCCTGGTCTAATTGCATATTACCCTTTTATTAGTGTAGATATTTGTATATACTACACAGAGTTCACCACTCTAAGTTTGGTTACCATCCATCACAATACAATTGATCCCCTTCATGTACTTCACACTCCCCACAATTCCCTTACACCTTGTTTTCACAAATCTGTTCATCTGTTTTATGAGTTTTTGTTTTGTTTTGTTTTACATTTCACATATAGAAGAAATCATATGATATTGGTCTTTCTCCATCTGACTTATTTCACTTAGCATAATACCCTCAAAGCCAAGCCGTGTTATCACAGATGGCAACATTTTATTCCTTTTACTTGCTGAGTAATATTCATGTATGTATTCATATATATAATACTCATTTATATGTCACATCTTCTTTATCTGCTCATCTATTAATATACACCTAGGTTTCTTCCATATCTTGGTTATTATAAATAACACTTCAATGAACATGGAGGTACATACA
Organism: Murina feae; assembly: GCA_004026665.1. Lineage (NCBI taxonomy): Eukaryota > Metazoa > Chordata > Mammalia > Chiroptera > Vespertilionidae > Murina > Murina feae. The sequence continues at coordinate 16,785 of PVJC01038018.1, forward strand.
TATTTTTGAATTAGTGCTTTTGTATTCTTCAAATAAATATCCAGAATTGAGAGAGCTGGGTCATATGTTAGTGCTATTTTTAATTATTTGAGAAATCTCCATACTGTTTTTCATAGTGACTGCACCATTTACATTCCTATCAGTAGTGTA
>PVJC01038019.1:0-16941 GCA_004026665.1 Murina feae
CTGCTTTCTGGTGGCTGGAGGAAGATGGGCAGTAGGCAAGCTTGGGAGGCAGGCCGCCCGCAGCCCTGGTCACAGCTCAAAAAAGAGAACAACATGCAGGGGAGGGCAAGAGTCTGAGAGATCAACATAGAGGGGGTGCCTGCTCCAAGCCTCCACGGTGTGCCTGGGGGCAGGTCCCCGGCAGGTAGACACACACAGGTGGACTGCTCCGAGCCTCAGATGCGGCTGGGGGCAGGTCTCCAGTGGTGACACACACACATACACACACACACACACACAAAAGGCGCCTGGCAGACTGGGGCCATCATAGGACATCCACTGAGGGGTCCCAGACTGTGAGAGGGCACAGGTCGGGCTGAGGGACTCCCTCCACCCCGAGTGCACAAATTTTTGTGCACCGGGCCCCTAGTCTAATCTAATAAAATAGTAATATGCAAATTAACCATCACTCTAAGACACATAAGCCACACCCACCAGCCAATCAATCAGAGGGACTATATGCAAATTAACCCAGCCAAGATGGCGTCCCCCAGCCACGGAGCTGGAATAAGCAGGAGGCTTGCCCTGGAGATCCAGGAAGCTAAGGTTCCTGTCTGCCTAGGCCAGCTGTGGCAACAAAGTTTCCACAACAAAGTTTCAATTATAGAAGATAAATAAACCCCAGAGACCTGCTTCCAGCCTTGGGCTCAAGGAAACACTGGGAATTTGGGTTATCAGGGTCAATCGACCAGGGCTCCAGTTAAAGCAACAAAGTTTCAACTTTAGAAGTTAAATAAATTCCAGCCAACCTTGCTCAAACAGCCATCAGCCACTCACCCAGGCTGGCCAGGCACGCCAGCAGGTGGACATCCCCCAAGGGGTCCCAGACTGCAAGAGGGCACAGGCTGGGCTGAGAGACCCCGCCCCCACCCGAGTGCACAAATTTTCGTGCACCGGGCCCCTAGTAATAATAATAATAATCTTAGGTAAGGATTAAAAAATGAAATATTAGTAATCATGAGGCATTAAAATTTCAGTCATCACTGTCTTATATTTAATACAGATGACTATTAGATACTAGAGGCCTGGTGCACAAAATTCATGCACTGGGGGGAGGGGGGGGCGGGAAGAGGGTGTCCCTCAGCCAAGCCTGCACCTTCTCCAATCTGGGACCCCTTGGGGTACATCCAACTGCCAGTTTAGGGCCCGATGCCTGCCAGCTTGATTGCCCCCTAACCACTCCCCTGCCAGCTTGATCGATGCCTAACTACTCCCCTGCCGGCCCAGTCGCCCCTAACTGCCCTCCCCTGCATGCCTGGTCGCCCCTAACTGCCCTCCTCTGCACGCCTGGTCACCCCCAACTGCCCTCCCCTGCTAGCCTGGCTGCTCCTAACTGCCCTCCCCTGTAAGCCTGGCTCCCCCCCCAACAACTGCCCTCCTCTGCCGGCCCAGTCACCCCTAACTGCCCTCCCCTGCTGGCCATCTTGTGGTAGCCATCTTTTGACCACATGGGAACAGCCATCTTGTGTGAGGGCATGACAGTCAATTTGCATATTACTGCTTTATTATATTGGAGAATTAAAGTTCAAGTTAATTTAAAAATTCTTTATCCTAAGGCAATACCTATTCCAAAGAACTACATTCTAATATTTCAAGTTATGTAAATAACCACAAATAACACTTAAAACAAACCCCCAGCATAATTTATTGAACTATATACATGATTTGCAAATTTTTCAGTTTACATGTCATACTTCAATAAAAGTTTGTTTTTAAAACGTACACAAAAAAACAAAACAAAACATAGTATGGTGATAAACTAACTCCTAAAGTCAATAGCTCTTACATATTTCAGAAACAAAGAGATTTTGCCTACATTATTCCAAATGTTCTTTTAAGTCAAGGCTTATACCACTCTGTGAGTTGGTGATATTCTCATAAGTCGATCTATCAGGCAGGAAACAGGCTAAGAGAAGTGTAAAAACTAGTATAGGATCATGTAGTCAGACAGCATGAATGCCTATGTAGAAAATTCTAAGAAATCTACAAAAAAAGCTGATAGAAAAAAAAAAATAAGTGAGTTAAGCAAACTCAAAAGTTAAAGCAGCAATTTTCAACCTTTTTCATCTCATGGTACACATAAACTAATTACTAAAATTCTATAGCACACCAAAAAAATAAACTTTTTCCTATCTGTTAAAAAAATAGGTATAATTTTAATTCATTCACACTGGATAGCTACTGCTATGTTGGCTGTTGCTATTTTTTTTTATTTGACAATTTAAGGAAAAAGAGATCAGTGCCCCTGAAATAGTCAGGGACTGCATGTTTTAAAAATTCTTGTGGCACACTCACTGAAAATCACTGCTCTACAATGAAAGCATCATTAACAATAGGTGTTTCATCTGCCATGTTTACTGTTTTTGCCCCTCAGTCTGATTGAAACCTGGCTTCTGGGAGGATAGGGATGGTTTAGTTGACCCAGGTCTCTAGTCTTCTGTGGAGGCCCAGAGCTGACCCTTACACCCATGTATCCTATTGGTGTTTTCTTCTTATGATCATGCTCTTAACACAGAAAGAGCATCCTTTTTTACAGAGGCTTGAATGCACTGACTAGGATCTCCCAACACAACTGAAAAAAAGTAGTGAAAGCAGACATCAGAGAGGGAAAAAACTCAGCTTTTCCTTACAATGTCTGTATCAATGAGATACAAATAAAAGGGAATCTTAGTGAGATATATGTTATGAATGTAATCTATGTGAAAAAGCCCTCTAGAGGGAATACTAATCTTATTTTGTAGGAGAGAAATCATAGAGGAGAGAAAATCATGAATGTATGAATTGTAAGAAAGCCTTCAATAACTATTATTCCTGTTACAGACACGGGAGATTTAAAAATGAAGGGAAACTCTTTAATTTCATAGCAAGAGAACATCTAGGCTATTTTCATCCTCAAAATGTACATGAGATCACACACTGAAGACAAACTTTATTAAGGTAATAAGTGTGGAAAATTCTTCAGGAACATTTCTAGTCTTGTGGTGCACAACAGAATGCATACCGGGAAGACAATCTATGAACACAAAGTCTTATGGGAAAGCCTACAGGTGAATTACTCACTTGACTATTCACCAGACCATCGATCCACACTGGGAAGAAACTCTACAAATGCAATGACTGAGAAAAAGCCTTCAGTAGGAACATTAAGCTCACAATGCCTATGTGAATACCCACAAGAGAGAAACACTGTAACTATAATGAATTCAGAAAACTCTTTAAAAGAAATTTTATTTAACCTTACTGAATACATGAGAACATCCTGGTTAGGAAATATATGAATGCAGTGACTATGGATAAGTTATCAGAAGTCACTCATTCCATGGGGAAAAAGTGACCACACAGAGAAGAGAAACTTTTTATGTGTAATGAATGTGAGAAAGGCCTCAATGATCCCTTTCACCTTTATAGAAATACAAGAATCCACACTGGAGAGGAACCTTTTAAATATATACAATGTGGGAAAGCCTTCAGCCCCAAAATATCCAGTTTTACACAATAGAATTAATACAAAGAGAGTTTAACAAGTACCAGCAAGGATTTGATAATGAAGAACTTGACTAGGTTCCAGTTCCAGGAAAGATAGAAGAAGCATATTCTACCTTTACTCACCCACTGAATGCAAATATAAACTCTTGAAAGGATGCACAGCCCTAACCGGTTTGGCTCAGTGGATAGAACGTCAGCCTGCGGACTGAAGGGTCCCAGGTTCGATTCTGGTCAAGGGCATGTACCTTGGATGCAGGCACATCCCCAGAAGGGAGTGTGTAGGAGGCAGCTGATCAATGTTTCTCTCTCATCAATGTTTCTAACTCTCTATCCTTCTCCCTCCTCTCTGTAAAAAATCAATAAAATATATTAAAAAAAGAAAGAAAGGATGCACAGAGCTCAATTCGTTTCCTAAGAAGGACAGAAAAACAAACAAAAACAACCTCCCAACTAAGAAGCACCAAAGAAGTTCACAGTCCCGGGACATAGGCTTACCAAAAGACAGACCTAATCATAAGATTACAGGATGCTTTTCCTCCCCCACCTTACATTTAATTACTATTTATCACAGTTTATATAACCCAGTACATGTTGTCCACTTTTCAGCAGAAACTTACAAGGCATACTCAAAGGTAAAAAAAACCAAACACACATTTTGAAGAGACAGAACATATATCAGAAGCAGACCCAGATATGATAGGAATGTTTAAATTCAGGCTTTGAATTTTATATACACACACACACACACATACACACACACATATATATACACACACATACATATATAATTTTTATTGATTTCAGAGAAGGAAAGAGAGATAGAAACATTAATGATGAGAGAGAATCATTAATCAGCTGCCTCCTGCACACTCCCTATTGGGGATCAAACCCACAACCCAGGCATTGAGCCATGACCTTCTGTTTCCTAGGTCGATACTCAATCACTGAGTCACACTGGCTGGAACAGGCTATAAATTTTAAAAATAAAATACTTACATATAATTTTTTAAAGAATGTACAATATCCATATCAGAAAAACAATAAAACTCTGATGAAAGAAATCAAATATATGAGTAGATGGTGAGCGTTCATATTCATGGATAGGAAGAATCAAAATTGTCAAAATGTCAGTTCTTTCCAAATTGACCTAACAGAGCAATCGGAATTAAATCCCAGGAAGTTATTTTTGCTGATATCAACAAACTAATTCTAATGTCTGTATGGAGAGTCAAGGAACCAGAATAGCCAACTCAATATTTGAAGGGGAAGGACAAAAGCAGAGGATTGACAATACTGAACTTCAAGACATACTATAAAGCTACAGTAATCAAACAGTGTGATACTGTGAAAAAGAATAAACAGATCAATGGAACAGAATACAGAGCCTAGAAATGGGTCCACATATAGTTAACTCATCTTTGACAAAGTAGCAAAGAGGAAATACATGGAGAATAGACAGCCTTTTCAAGAAATAGTGCTGGGACAACTGAACAACATTTGTTTTTAAAGAATCTAAAAACAGACCTTACACCCCTCAAAAAAAATTAACTCAGAATGCATCATATATCTAAAAATAATACACAATACTATAAAACTCCTAGGAGAAAATCTTGATGACCTTGGATATGGCAAAGACTTTTTAGATATAACCCCAAAGGCATGATCCATGAAAGAAATAACTGTTAAGCTAGACTTCATTAACATTAAAACTTCTGTGTGAAAAACACTGTCAAGAAAATAAGAAAAACTTCAGACTGGGAGAAAACATTTGCAAAAGACACATCTGATAAAGAGCTATTACCCAAAGTACACAAACTCAATGACAAGAAAATGTAAAACACATGCAAAAGAAGGTATATAGATGGCAATAAACATTTGAAAAGATATTCAACATTATATACCATTAAATTGCAAATTAGAACAATAATGAGATACCCTTACACACCTATTAGAATAGGCAAAATCCAAAACACTGACCACACCAAATGCTGACAAGGATGTGAAACAAAAGGAACTCTCATTCATTGCCAGTAGGAATGCAAAATGGACAATGTACTTCAGAAGACAGTTTGGCAATTTCTTACAAAACTAAACATACTCTTAACCTTATAATCCAGCAATCCTGCTCCTTGGTATTTACCCAAATGAACTGAACTTATAGCTACACAAAAAACTGCACATGGGTGTTTATTGCAGTTTTACTCATTACTATCAAACTTGGAAGCAACCAAGAATTCCTTCACTAAGTGAATGGATAAATAAACTATAATGCATCCAGACAATACAATATTATTCAGTGCTAAAAAGAAATGAGCTTATCACACCATGAAAAGACATGGATGAACCTTAAATGTATGTTACTAAGTAAAAGCTGCCAATCAGAAAAAGGTACATATTGTACAATTCCAACTGTATGACATTCTGGAAAAGGCAAAACTATGGAAACCGTAAAAAGATCAGTGGTTTCCAGGGACTGAGAGAAGGGAAGGATGGACAAAGTGTAGAGGGAGGATTTGTAGGCCAGTGAAACTATTCTATATACTATAATGGTGGATACACATCATTATACATTTCTCAAAATCCACAGAATGTACAACATCAAGAGCAAACCCTACTGTAAAATATAGTTTGGGATGATTATGATGTGTCAATATAGGTTGTAACAAATGTACTACCGTGGAGCAGGATGTTAATAGTGGAGGAGGCTGTGTAAACATGGGTGTAAAAGGCATATAGGAATTCTTTGTTCTTTCCACCTAATTTTACTATGAACCCAAAACTACTCTAAAATATAAAATCTTTTTAAAAATTAAATACACAAACATACAACAAATAAAAAGGCTGCATATCTGAGGAGTCTGAAAATAAATACGCAGACTGGGAAAGGAGCACAGAACATGAAGTTCCACTGAAGTGGTGGTGAATTTACCACTTTTTAAAAGTATATGTTTTTATTTATTTCAGAGAGAGGAAGGAAGAGGGAGAGATAGAAATGTCAATGCTGAGAGAGAATCATTGATTGGCTGTCTCCTGCACGCCCTCTACTGGAGATCGAGCCCAAAACACAGGCAGCATGTGCCCTAACCAGGAATCAAACCATGACCTCCTGGTTCATGCATATGTCAACCACTGAGCCACACCAGCTGAGCAACTTACCATGTTTCTTCTTCAGGTATTGCCTGGCCTGGACTCAGAGGCAGCCCAAAACTCATTAAGTGTACACAGGGTTAAAAAAAAGAAAAAAAAAGCTCCAAGAAAATCCCTCCCTTGCTGGTGATAAGCAAGAAAGGGGGCTCATACTGGTTTGAGAGACCAAGGGAAATCTTTTTCCCCCCAGTCTCGAGGCAATTCTATGGCAGCAGCAGCACAGAGGTAGTAGTGGTGACTGGGCAGGTACCTAAAACTCTGAGAGAAGGTAATCCTTTTCTCTGACTCAAGGAAATATGATCCCAAAAATGTGAAGTAAATCTTCATTGCTGCTTTTCTTCTTCTCACTTAACCTGGATACAGATACAGTGGTCGAAATTGAATAGTAAAACAGGAAAACTAGAGTCCCTATTTTTTAGCCTGAGTATGGGAAGGGCGATTCTGGGGAACTGGAAAGTGTGGATGAGATTGGGTTGAGGTGGGATAGCAAAGAAAACAATACCATCAAGTTGAGTATGAACTTCTGGAACCGTCTCTGAGCTCTGCATGCATGCATCTGGTCCTAAACAATATGCCACAGGCTTTGAGAATACAGCAACAAGGTATACCACCACTTTGATCCCAGAATAGATCATGGATCACATATGTGGACTGATCTAAGAAAGTACTACTGCAAGTGCTTAGAAGACTGAACTGACACATTGGGACCACAGCTCCTAGAAAATAGTTAGGAACCTTTGTCCTGAACATAATCTAATTGACTGGCAACTGATACACACACACACACACACACACTCACATTCTCCTTAAGTTTTAAATAAAACCCAGGGTCTCATACCATCATATTCAAAATGTCTAAGATATAATCCAAAATGATATGGGTTATGATCTAACAGGAAAATTTCAACTTGAGAAGGAAAAAAGTCCATAAAAAGATGTCATTCCTGAGATTGCACAGATATTAGAATAATAAAACAAAGAACTTAAAGCAACTATTAGAAGAATGCTTCAATAAATAAAGGCAAACATTCTTGAAAAGAACAGAGATAGAAAAATCTCAAAATCTGGTGTATATTTTACACACATACAGCACATTTTCCTTCAGACTAGTCACATTTCAAGTATTCAATAGCCACATGTAGCCAATGACTGACTACTGTACTGAAGAGTAAAGTTCCATACCTATATCCAAAATCAAATTCAATCAGTCTCTAGAGCATAAAGTAAAAAGTATGGTCCAATCACTAAACACTGGGAAGATCCAAGGGTGATAACTCTTACCACATCCCCATTCAATTTGTCTGTATGATATGCAGAAGACAGAGAACAGTGAATTTTTATAACTTATTCAGGTGTGACTTCTGCTGCTGCTACTGTTTTTAATGTGGTTTTGTTGCTATAGCAAATCAACATATCCCTGGCACCTAGTTTGCATTTATTGACTTGAGAATGAGATCATCAAAGGCAGTATGCATTCAGCTGTCAAAGTTAGCTACACATTTTAACTGCCCTCCTCCTATTAATTCTCCTGCTCTAGGTAATCTAATCCACAGGGACCTTAACTGCATTTCCATCCCATAAGCCACCTTGCTGGTCTACTACATTGATAATTTCATGCTGATTAGACTTGGTGAACAGGAAGCAGCAACTGATCTAGATATTGTTGTTAAAATGCATGCATGTCAGAGTGGAAAATAAATCCCACAAAAATTCAGAAGTCTTCCTCATCAGTGAACTTTTGGTGAGCCTTACGGTCTTGAACAATAGGCTTTCCAAAGTGAAGCTGCTGCCCCTATTCTCTCTCACTAATGATAAAGATGTACTTGAATTTCTGAAGCAACCTGTACCTTATATATACCAGTATATGAAACTATGAACCATTGACCAAGACTGCTGAGTGTGAGAAATGCCCAGAACAAGAGAAGGCTTGGAAACAAGTATGGGCTGCTGTGAAAGCTGCTTTGACACTTAGGTAGTATAACCCACCAGATCCAATGTTGCTTGAACTATCTGTGGCGAACAGGAATCTTTATGGTGCTTATTATAGAAATTTAGTTGACTCTCAGGGCAGACCTCAGTATTTTATTTTAAAACTATGCTATCCTGTGCAAGTAACTATTGTCCCTTTTTTTTTGAAAAATAGTTTTGGGCTTACCACAGAGCCTTAGAATGAATGCTTGACCATAGGCCACTATGTTACCATGTGACCTGGGCAACCCACCATGAACTAAGTATTGTTGAACCAACAAAGCAATATGATTGGTGTATAGTGCAACACTTCATTATGAAAAGAAAGCAGTGTACATATGATCAGGCTTGAGCAGGTCCTGAAGGCATAAATAACTTGTATGGGCAAGTGGCCTAGGTGCCCAAGGTTCCTACTTCTGCTATATTGCTCCTTTTCTCTCAATCTGGATATATTTGATTTCATGAAGAATTCTCTGTGACGATCTCACTGGGTGGAGGGGGGAGGGTGAGGTAATCATGTTTATTTACTGATAGCTCTGCACAACAACATGAGAATGACAACAACACTACAATCCTACCATGGGTAATCCTAAAGGATAGTAGTGAAGAAAAACCCTTCTTGGCAAAAATGTAAACAGGGTACCTAGTTATTAATTTTGCCTGCAAGGAGAGAGGACAGAGGTACTGGTTCTACACTAACTCTTGGACAGTTTAGTGATATGAATAATTAAAAAATGAATAATTAGAAAACTGGTGATAAGGAAATCTGAAAATGAGGTATATTGATAGACCTCTTTGAAAGGGCAAAGAGTGATATAACTTGTGTCTCATGTGAATACTTACCAAATAGCAAACTCGGCAGATTAGATGCATATTAACCCAGGAAATAAGATGCTTTGTTTGGAAGACTCGGCCAGTATCTTTACCCAACCACTCTATGCTTGACCAATGGGCTCATTAACAAAGAGGTCATGGTAATAGGGATGGAATTTATACAGGGGCTTGGCAATATGGACTTCCACTCACCGAGGCAAATCTGTTAACAGCCACAGCTGAGTGTCCAACCTGCCAACAGTCCATAAATGTTGCATGCACTGGGAAAGAGGTAGGTGGAAGCCACCAACATATGGTACCATTCATGGGATGGTCAGCCAGTTATCTCCACTCATTTCTAGACCCTGGTGGTTTCCCCGCCTTCTTAATAAATCAACTATGAATTTAAAATAAATACCATTTATAGTATGAAGGTTTTCAGGTTGTCTCAGTCTGCCCCCTTGTGGGAATGAGCTCTTGAATCTCTCAATGGAATAAAATTTTTAAATTCAAACTGCTCCTCAAATGAAAGAAAACAAAACAAAAAATGTATTCACTCAATAATAATTTTACCCAAAGCTTTATTAATAGGTTTCTTCCTCATCCTTTGTTATCTAACTGTTTATAAATCTTCATTAAAATTTATAAAGTTTTTGCCCTAGCTGGTTTGGCTCAGTGGATAGAACTTCAGCCTGCAGACTGAAGAGTCCCAGGTTCAATTCCGGTCAAGGGCACATGCCTAGTTTGCAGGCTCGATTCCCAGTAGCGGACATGCAGGAGGCAGCCAACCAATGATTCTGTCATCATTGATGTTTCTATCTTTCTGTCCCTCTCCCTTCCTCTCTGAAATCAATAAAAATATTTTTAAATAATAAAATAAAATTTATAAGGTCTTTCAAAGAAGTCTTGTTATCTCTTGCAGAAAAATTCAGATAAGATACAATAAATCAAAATCTTTCTAGATGTCCAACATACATTTTTGAACCTTTCTAGCTGCTATGCTTTTATTCCCTTTCTTTCATAAATATAGACAAACAAGGAGTGGCTTCTACAGGCTTTTAGTGTTAACTAGGCCAATTATAATACTAGGCCAATTAAGATATTCAATATGTTATGACACAAGATGTGCTTGGGACTGCATATTCCAAGAGTTTAAGATATTACTAAATATAGTATTATGAATCACTTTGAAAATATGAACACTCATAGATGAGGAAATAGTCGACTAAATAATGGCTTAGTTGTGCTATGAACCATTATACAGACTTCCAGAAATTAGAATAAGTATGTCTCTGGAGATATGGCTACTTTACACTGTTAATTGGGGGAGAACAGAACAAAAATTGTGTTTTATTTTTAAAAATATTCAAACTAATACACACACACACACACCCCACTATATCTTAGCATAGACCAGTATAAGATCAGTGACACATCCCTAGAACCCCAAGATAGTAAGAAATTGTTAGCTAGAGCAGCAGTCACCAACCTTTCGAACCTCTGGTTGGTGAGTGCTGAAGAGGGACAATTTCAAGTTTAATTTTATGGAAAAAGAAGGGTTACACAAAGAAGAATCAACAAGAAGTTAAATGTCTGAAGAAATATAGGGCTAGAAAAAATGAAACTTTAAAGGAATTTGTCACTTAAAGTCAAGGCTCATATGAATGAAACTTGGGGTGTATATCAGTATAAAGTCTGATTATATCCCATTGAAAATAATACCTTCACAGTACTACTCTGAGAATTATATGAGGATGATGAGAAACCATCCAGCCTAGTGCCAGCACATATATATTAGTACATGTTATGTTTATTTTCTTTATTCCTAAAGCAATGTATGTTGAAAGTTAAATAATTTTTATCATAATGATAACTACTAAAACAACAAAATAATTTTGTGCATTAGTGATGCCCCTATACCAGATATACTCTTACACTGAGATAAATTATATACTGAATAATGACATATTTTTCCTTATCATTCTATATAATAAAACACTGCTGGCTTAATAAAAAAAAATCTTTATAACTTACCAGACTGAAGAATAATTAGTGTATTTTTCAAGAGCATGAACATCTCATCTACTAAATATTTTCCATATTTAAAGGAAATAAAAAGAATCAGAAGACAGCATAATTGATAATTTAGTATCTTACTACAGATTCACCAGCATGTACTTATTAAAGAAATGGACTCTAAATAATGGGACTCATGCAAAGCCAAACATTGTATGGTTTCCTAGTCTTCCAGTATGAGCTGGTCGTGGGCATTACTACACCAATACACCTTGTATATCAGAGCCTAATGCTTGCACAATGTGATATTTGCAAAAGTAAATAAAAATGTGGTTTATACCATATTACACTGGCTCATGCACTTATTCAATATCTAGAATTTAGAAATTAAGTTTATATATAGTTAACCTCTAATGAAAAAATTATTTGATGCAAAAAATGGAGCTAGTACAACAAAACAACAACCAATTCTTACGATGTAATCCAAGATTCCCAAAAATACAGAACCAGAATTCCTAGAATTAATGCTTCCTTTATCAATTTGATAGCCTAAAAGCAAGATGCAAAGATCCTAGTGTGAATAAACTCCTGAAAACCAAAAACCCAACAAATAGGACCAAATATAGTAAATAATATAATACAATCTAATCTAATAAAAGAGTAATATGCAAATTGACCCTCACTCCATTACACCCACAAGCCATGCCCTCAAGCCACACCCACCAACCAATCAGGAGCAAATATGCAAATTAACTCAACTAAGATGGCGGCGGCCATGGAGCTGGAGTTGCCCCGGGCAATGGAGGAAGCCAGGGCCCTGTGGGCCCTGAGCCCTACTCAAGGCTACAAAGTTTCAATTATAGAATATAAACAAACCCAAGATACCTGCTAGGCTGGGACCTTGGGTTGCCAGCAGCAACCCAAGCTTTGAGCAGGGGGGACCAAGGCAACAAAGTTTCAATTATATAAGTTGAATAAATCCCAGATACCTGCTTCCAGCCAGGCACCCCAGTAGGGACCCGAACCCTGAAGGGGCTGTGAGCAGCCTAAAACAGCCCTCTGCCCCTCACCCAGGCTGGCCAGGCACACCAGCCGGTGGACATCCCCGAGGGTTCCCAGACTGCAAGAGGGCACAGGCCGGTCTGAGGGACCCCCCCTGAGTGCACAAATTTTTGTGCACCGGGCCTCTAGTTACATATAATATACTATACTGGAAAGCAGAAAATATCCACCCAAGCTTAGAAGGCCATACTAGGGTTAAATTGGCACATCAATTTTACAGTCATATTTCAAGAGCCTTATTTTGTATACAAATCAATAGAGAGTTGACAGTCTGACAAACTACTTATATTCAACATATTTCTCACACAGCTTTACTTTTCCAGTGACGTAACTAATAGAGGTGGACATCAGATCAATATGTGGCCTCAGCACATCCACATACTTTCCCAAGCACAGTAAGTGCTAGATATTTGTTCATTCTTCCAATGAGTACATACTGATAAATTTTTATATGCAAGTGTTCTAGGATACAGAGGTGAACAAGACAAAGTCTCTGCTCAAATGAAACATTTTCTTGTAGTTGAGACAATAAACAAGTAAGTAAGTAATTAATTTTAGATTGTGAGAGATACTATGAATGTTATGGCCAGGTATTTAGGTAGATGGCCAGAGAAGGCCTCTTTCACATAAACAGAAATCTATAGCTATTTAGTCAAGAAAGAGCAAGCGTACAGGCCTTGCTAAGAAAACACTCATAACATGTTTAAGCAAAAAGGCCAGCACAGATTAAACAGAATTAATAATGGAGGTATTGTTGAGGACAAAGAGTCAGAGTATTAGGAAAAGGGCAACAGGATCATGTACAGAATCATAAAGACTTTGGAGTTTATTCTGAATGTGACAGGAAACCACTGGAGAATTTTTTTTCAAGTCTGGGGAAATGATTTGATTTGTTTTAATAAGAGCACTACAGTTATCAAAAAGACAACAGACTATATGTTGGCAAGAATGAAAATAAGTTAGGCCCAGCCGGCATGACTCAGTGGTTGAGTGTCAACCTGTGAACCAGGAGGTTCACAGCTTGATTCCTGATCAGAGCACATGTCCAGGTTTTGGGCTTGATCCCTAATGTCGGACGTGCAGGAGGTAGTCGATCCATGATTCTCTCTCATCATTAATGTTTCTCTCTCTCCCCCTCTTCCTTTCTCTCTCTAAAATCAATAAAAAAATATATATTTTTTAAAGAAAAGTTAGGATACTATTATAGTAGTAAAGGAAAAAATGATGGTAGTTCAGACTAACGTCACAAAAATATAAAATATAGGTTATATGGAAATAACAGAAAATGTATTTTAAAAAGAACAAATTCTTAAAGCATTATAAAACAAAACAAAAAAAAACAATAAAAGAGAAATCCATGGAAAACAAAAATTAGATGCAACTGGACTGAAAAAATTTCACAGGAGGATAAACTGTGAAAGATCAGAGTGTTCCTAGTCTGTTTTAAGCACAGAAGCAAAAGATACACGGAACAGGAAGGGACAAGGGGCAGGAATCTGAATAAGAGGGGTGGGACCTGATTTGGCCTAAGTAGTCAGGCCATCTCCCATCTCCTACATTTGATAAACAGAAGACATGAGAGGTCTCTGCTCCTAAAGCAGAGTGGTGAGTGTGGGTGGGTATGTTTAAGTCAGAATCCATCATACTCAAAAGATGGATCAGAGGTGGATCTAGCTAATTACACACAGGATAAAGCACTCACGCTCAAAAGATAAGATACCTCACCAGACACCTTATCTTACATATCTAATATTATTGGAGAAGAGACATTAAACAGAAACTGTATCCACAATCAGGTAGGGTAGTTTATCATGCATTATGCGCCTACATAGGCATATCAGTTGGACTAACCAAAGAACATATATGCATATATGCATAACCCACGGACACAGACAATAATGTGGTAAAGGCCTGGGAGAGTGAGAAGAGTCAATGGGGAAAAAAGTGCGATATCTGTAATACTTTCAAAAACAAAGCTACATTACAAATAAATAAATAAAATTACTTAGACTGGCATCTGCTCTGGTTGGTTGATATTTACGGCATACTCATTATTAATATTTTGAATATCATCCCCCCAAGATTCTCCAGATTTTAAAAGGTCACTCAAGAAGAAATAGATAATTCAAATATTCCTATATTTATTAAAGAAATTCAATTTGTATTTTAAAACTTTCCCACAAAGAGGAATGAAATAATAGCAATTCTATACAAAATATTCCAGGAACAGAGGGAAAGCAGGGGAGGGCGAGGGTGAAGAGGAAAGATCAACCAAAGGACTTGTATGCATGCATATAAGCATAAGCGATGGATGTGGACAACAGGGGGTGAGGGTGAGGGCAGGAGTGGGGGGATGAGGGGACATTGGGGGGATAAGGACACATTTGTAATATCTTAATCAATAAAGGGGGAAAGATATTTCAGGAAATTGAAAAGGAAGAAATATTCCTCAACTTTCAACTAATTCTGTGAGGCCAGCAATACCCTGATAACAAAATCAGACACATTGTAAGACAAGAAAACTTAAGGTCAACATCCCAGATGAACACGGATGCAAAAATAATGAAAACCCACTCTAGCTGGCTTGGCTCAGTGGATAGAGCATCTGCCTGCGGACTGAAAGGTCCCAGGTTTGATTCCAGTCTAGGGCACATGCCTATGTTGCGGGCTCGATCCCCAGTAGAGGGCATGCAGGAGGCAGCTGATCAATGATTCTCTCTCATCACTGATGTTTCTATCTCTCTCTTCCTCTCAGAAATCAATAAAAATATTTAAACAGAAACGAAAATTGTCTTAGCAAAAAAAAATCTCTCAAATGTACAAAACAGGACACATGTACCAGATATGCTCTCCTTGCTTTAAAGCTGCTATTAACCATAATAGTCTAAATCAAATCATGAAAGTATTACACCAAAGTGGAGTAAACTGGTAAGGTTTACTATTGGAGGTAATGGCATGGACATCAGCTATCCCACACCATGTCCCAAGGACTGGATGTATTCTAACATCTCCTTTACTACACACTGTTTTCCACTGAGTTTACAATTTTTTTTACTTATTTTATATATTTATCACCAATTCAAACCTGAGCCTCTGCCTAAAAATTTTCTAAAGATAATTAAATACATCAGGTTTCTATTGATCTCATTTCCTGAAAAAGAATCTTCTAGGGGCTTCTAACCTACTCCAATGAGGTCTGATTGCTCTCTGTCCCAGTTTTTTTCATTGTTATCCTGAAGAATTCTTCACTTTCTTCTTTGTTAAATTTCCTATTCCCTGTTACCCATTCCTTTTATTTGGCTAATTTTTTCATTTTGATGGATTACATCTTCCAACAGATTCCCAGAAAAGGCAGGCAAAACATACACATGCACACAAAATCTTAAAACATCTCAATTTTATTTTTATATCTGATCAATAGTTTTGATGCATATGGAATACTAAGGTTGCAATTATTTTCCTTCAAAATTTTGAAAATGATTTTCCATTTTCATTCCGTTTTATAATGCTACCACTGAGGGCCAAAGCTAACTGATTCCTGTTACTTTGTATATGACAAGTTTTTTCCCCTCTCTGGAAGCATGAAAAATCTACTTGGCCCAGTTATTTGAAATTTCACCACAGTGTATTTTTGTTGGTGTTTATATTCATCCACTGTACTGAACACTCAGTAAGCCTTTCAACTAGAAACCTCAAGTTCTCCTCAGGATTCTCCTCATATACCAAAAGTTCAAGAAAATTTTTTTAAAATAATTTTATTGATGATTTATTTCCCATTTTCTCTGTTCTTTCTTTTGGAAACAACTATTATTTGAAAAATGAAATTTCGTGGACTGGTTCTAAGTTTCTTAACTCTTCACTTCTTTTCTACAATCTTTTTTTTTGGCTCAACTTTTTGAGAGATTTCTTCTACATTAATTTCCTATTATTTCTGATAGCTTTTGATCTCTGCTATCAGAATGTCAATGGTGAAAGCTTCTTTTAAAAATCAGAATATTATTCTTTTATAGTACCTCCTCCCTGTTTCATGGCTGTATTATTTTCTCTTATTTCCCTGAGGATGTTAATAATGGTTCTGTTATTATCCTCTGTAAAATTTCTGTTCTCTCCAAGTTGCTTTATTATGTTTATTTTAATCTCCACTTTTAAGAGGATTTTTAAAAATATCTAGTAATCTTTCATTAGCTGCTCATATTTAGGAGAAAAGGCCTCAAAGGCTAACTGGGAGCTTTGATATATGGAGTGATCTAGCTGAGCTGCTTCCTTAAGAAACCTCTGATGACTACATTTACGTCTTCCTTTTTAGTCAGATTCCTCAAAACAATTAAGTAATAGTGTACGTTAAAATTTCCAAATCAACCTGCATAAATTATTCCTCTTTTTATTCTGCAACAAACTATTTTTAAAACT
>PVJC01038020.1:0-10557 GCA_004026665.1 Murina feae
GAGATCTTTTTTCTTAATGTAGAAATTTATTGCTCTAAACTTTCCTCACAGAATTGCATTTCCTGCATTGTATACATAAGTGTTGGTAGATTGTGTTTGAATTCACTTTGTCTATTTATTTCAGATCTCTTTTCTGGATTTTCTTTCACCCACTGATGCTTCAGAAGTGTGTTAATTTTTACATATTTGTGTATTTTCCAGCTTTCTTGAAACTAAAACTGATTCCTAGTTTTATACATTGTTACCATACAAAGTCCTTGATGAGATTTCTTCTCAAACTTTGAGGCTAATTTTTTAAATATATTTTATTGATTTTTTACAGAGAGGAAGGGAGAGGGGTAGTTAGAAACATCAATGAGAGAGAAACATCGACCAGCTGCCTCTTGCACACTCCCTATGGGGGATGCGCCAGCAACCAAGTGACATGCCCTTGACTGGAATCGAACCTGGGACCATTGAGTCCGCAGGCTCAGTGATGCCCTATTCACTGAGCCAAACCAGTCAGGGCGAGACTAATTTTTTGACCTAACTGTATCATCTGCTTAGAGAATGTTTCATGTGTGCTTGACAAGAATGTGTCTCCTGCTGCACTTGGATGGAATGTTCTGTATTCTGTTTTCTCTATAGTCTAGTCAGACTTCAATTATTCCTTACTGCTTTTGGATGGGATGTCTACCTATTGTTGAAGGGGCAATGTTGAAGTTGCCTACTAATAATTACTCTGATTTTTAGTGAATAATACTTCAAATTGTTATCCTTTTGATGAATTGACTGATACATCATTTGATTCATACATCTTATGAAAGCTCATTTTATGATGAATTTATTTGTGACAAATTTTGGGGGGAAACCTGTTTTGTGTGATAGAATTTTCCCCATCCCTGCTCTGTTTTGGTTTTATTTGCATGGGATATTTTTTGCATCTTTTTTCCCCCTTCCTATTTGGGTCCATAAAAGTTGAGTGTCTTTGTAGGCAGGGCATATTGAGTCCAGTTTCCGTTTCTTTTATCCCTTCAGTGATTCTCTGTATTCTGAATGAAGAATTTGTTTATGGAACAGCTGTTGCCACTTCTTCATGGTTTCTGGCACTTTTATAGTTCTTCTGTCTCCTGTTTTATTGTGATTTGATGATTTTGTACAGTGATTTGGCCCCTCTCTCTTTTGTATATCTATTACATTGTGTTTGCTTGTGATTTTCAAGACACTAACATAAAACACGTCATACTCTTTGCAGTCCATTTCACCTTCATAACACCTTCAATTGCATATAATACTTCTCCCATTTGACTCTCCACCACACACTTTTTCATAGATTAATGATGTCTTAAGTACATTTTTTTCATGTTGTGTAGGTATTAAGGTACATGATGTCAAGTGCATCTTTTTACTAGTCTAAATTTATTAACTTTTATAACAGAGTTACATAATGTTCATTCCACAAATGCAGTGTTAAAGTATTGTGAATTTGATTCTATTCTCAACCTTTATCGGTGATTTTTATAATTTCCTATGCATTCATGATTCTACTTAGATTTTTTTTTATCTTGAACTTTTGTCAGCATGTCTGAAAAGTCAGGTTGAGTGCCAATGAACTTCCTTAGCTTTTGTGTTTCTTGGAAAATACTTATTTTTGAAGATCAGGTTTTCTGGATAAAGTGTTGATGGTTTTCATTGAGTGTTTTCCATACATCATTTTATTTTCTAGTATGCAAGGTTTCTTCAGAGGAATCTACTGATACCGTTCCTCTATTGCTCCCCTGTGTGAGAGGTGCTCCTGTTTTCTTTTGTGTTTTCACAATTCTCTTTGACTTTAGATTTTTACTGTTCTGTTATAACGTTTCTTGATGAAGTAAGTTAGTGTCTTGAATCTGTACAGAAACCTGTGAGAGTGCATGCATTTGATTGTTCACATCTGTTTTCTGAGATTATGGAAGTTGGTTTCAGCTTATTTTTGAAAAATCAATGTTCTACCCCACTTCTTCCTTTCTCCCTTTTGTTTTTCTTTCTGTCTCGTTTCACGACCTTTACACTTAGTGTTTCCTGGGATTCCCATAATGCAAAGATAGGAAAACTTTATGGTATTACTTAATTTTACTTGCTTTATTCTTTAAATTTATATTTATTTTCTCCATTGGATGATTTTAGGTCACCTGTTGGGGACATCACATATACTTTATGTCTGCTTTTGATACTCTTCATGGCATTATTTCATTTTACTCATTGTAATCGGGCAACTCCAGCATTTCTGTTTCATTCTTTTTTATGATTTCTATCTATCTGATATTCTTCTTTTGTTCTCTGTTGATGTCTTCATTATGTTGGTTCTATTTGTGTTCTTTTGGAGCTCACAAACATTTTTAAATGTAAATATTTCCGATTTTTTTATTAGGCTGTATGTAGATCTCCGTTTATTTGGTATCGATTAGTAGAAAGTTATTAGGTTGTCTTGATGGTGTCCTTTTTAGACCTGTGTTGATGTCTACACATTTGATGAAGCTGTTACTCCTTTCAACTATAGGACCAATTTTAGCTCAAGAAATAGCCCTGGCTGGTTTGGCTTAGTGGATAGAGCATCAGCCTGTGGACTGCAGAGTCCCAGGTTCGATTCTGGTCAAGGGCACATGCCTGGGTTGCGGGTTTGATCCTTATTAGGGGATGTACAGGAGGCAACGAGGCAATGATTCTCTCTCATCATTGATGTTTCTGTCTCTCTTTCCCTCTCCCTTCCTCTCTGAAATCAATAGATATACAAAAAATATTAAGCCCTGTCCAGTTTGGCTCAGTGGATAGAGCGTTGGCCTATGGACTGAAGGGTCCCAGGTTCGATTCCGGTCAAGGGCATGTACCTTGGTTGCAGGCACATCCCCAGTAGGGAGTGTGCAGGAGGCAGCTGAATTGATGTCTCTCTCATATTGATGTTTCTAACTCTCTACTTTCCTTCTCCCTTCCTCTCTGTAAAGAGTCAATAAAATATATTTAAAAATATATTAAAAAAAAATACATTCATCAGCATATGAAATCAAAGGTGTTCGCCGGTTGTTTCTGACTTCAGAAAGTTCCAGTAGCATAGTTTTTTTGAAGATCCATGAGCTGAGGTCATAGTAACAAAAAATGTATGGTTCCTCAGTGTCTTTGGCAGCAAATTTTTTTTTAATGACAAGTGATGATTTTAGAGTCTTTGATGGCAAATGCTCTTTGGCACATGTTGACTTTTATTTTATTCCTGGGATAGATTGTTGCCACAGGGATTTCTTTTGGGATGCAAGCTGATAAATATTGTGGGTCCACTGATTGAGTAGACTGTGGGGAGTTCACAGATGTTGCTTGGACTTCTGTGATTCCTAAATACAAAAATTTACAGTGTTTTTCACAGAGCAGGCCACTAAGTTCAACATGATTACATGTGCAGTGGTTGACAGAGGAAACACTGACACTTTTTTTTTTTACACTGTGAGCGCACAGGTCCTTTTCTGCCAGGAACTGGACCTTTTTGGATGCCGCATATTAGATGGAGAAGATATGAGAAGTCATATGTATATTAGAGAGTCTTTATTGAAATCCAAGTAGCCACTGTTACCAAGGAGCCATTAGACAAAACAGTTCTTCAAAGTAAAGTTCTACAAGTAGTCTATAAAGTAGACAGCTGCATGCTGGCTGGTTAACACTGTATCTTCCCTACAAAACAGCCCCCAATATAGGAACCATACTAAGTAGCTGCTGCTAACATAGCAGTCATTGCAAACACAGTAATCCAAATGAATAGCTGTGTACTGGCTGGTCAGTAACATACTTCACATCAACTTAGACAAAATTGGATTCTTGCAAAATAGTGACATTAGTCGTTGGGTTATAGAAAGGCCCGCCTCCACAGTGTATAGCTTTCTGTGTCCGTGTTTTTTGCCTGTGTGTATCAAATTAGCCTTGAACACTCTGATAAGGATTCCCAAGCTCAGAGATTGGCCTTGAACATCCGTGTACTTTGGACAGAGCCCCCACCTTGACCCTAGCCAAATATGTTTGGTAACCCACTCTAGTCATCTCTTTGTAATTCTGCTCTTTTTTTCTCTCTCTACTGAATTCCTTTTAGTGTTAATTGCACTCTTTTGTTTTTAATCCTCATTCTTTTGTCCTCAATTGCTTGTCAGAGAGAGAGAGAGTGGAAAGGAATGAACAGGGAGAGATTGGGTGACATTGATATGAGGGAGACGTATTGACTAGTTGCCTCCCGCATCCACCTGATGGGGCAGGAGCTAACCTTCACCTATGTGTGTGACCTTGACAAGGTATCAATCCTCTGCCCTTCTGTGTGCAAGCTGACACTCCAAGCATTGAGCAAAACCAGCCAGGGTTTCATTGTACTCTTAGCCCCTTGTAGTTGTTTTTATTCATGGATAGCTGTCTGCTTATTCTGAGAGTGGAAAGGATTATCATGTATCTTACTGTGCCATCTTGCTGATGTCACTCACATAGATTATTTTTCCTGTGATCATTGTTGCACTTCATAGTTCTTCCATAATGCTCACCATGCATCTCTTTGATTTTTTTCTTTTGGATTTATATCATCTGAATTCCATGTGCTGCATCAGTTGGGATTCATGGGGGAGAATCATTTGTGTAGCACAGAAGAAAC
The DNA here is from genome assembly GCA_004026665.1 of Murina feae. Lineage (NCBI taxonomy): Eukaryota > Metazoa > Chordata > Mammalia > Chiroptera > Vespertilionidae > Murina > Murina feae. The sequence goes on from PVJC01038020.1 coordinate 4,631, forward strand.
ATGACCTGATGAATGACGGGGTGGACCCAGAGATGGTCTTGCTTTGGTGAAGGCCTGTTGGGAAGGGTTTGACACCAGAGGTTTGTTAAAGTCATAACTAGGAACCCATTTTGTTCAAATGTATTTTGTTTGCCATGACCCATTCCTCACCCACTTCTACTTGTACTTGCTTATTGTTGACATTTTGCCAACTCCTCAGTTGTAATAGTGATCATTTCTACCCGGATTCCAAGTGCACAGATAACTTTAACTTCTCTAAACATTGCCCTCTACCTCTTTCACAGTGCTCTATTGCAAACCCACCTTAGTCTATGTCTGCAGAGCTTTAGAGTGCACACGTATTATTGTGTTGACCTTGAACACCTTGTGCTCCAATACAGTAGTTTTTTGTGGGTTTGAACACATTGAAATTCTCCTACCCAGACTCAGGTTCCCAGAATGAAAGGTCCTAAAAGAAGCTGTCTGTAGAGGATCAGTGATCAGAGCCTTCTCTTCTGTGATTCCCATTCTCTGTTTCTGTCCGTGACTTGATGAGATTTTTCACCATTGACTAATCTTTGGGGCCAAGTCGTGTATAACAGCTATTTCCTTAGAGTCCAACTCACTTGTCTGAAAATGATTCTATGAAATCATGCCTCGTTGTGACAGATAAACATTTGTAGTAAAGATATTCTGTTTTCAACATGTACTTCACCAGTGTTTCCTTTTGTTCAGGTTGCTGCTGTGGAGCAGAAAATGTGGAGGAACCCAATGAACAGAACGATTCTGTAAGAGTGCCACAGGCAGGTATTTCGAAGTTAGCCTTGTCTTCCAAGAAGAGACACCCCTGTGAGAGTTGTGGACTAGTTTGGGGAGACATTTTCCACTTGACTGAGCTGAATGGAACACAGCAGGGACAAATACTGTTGAGGTGTGGGGCATGTGCAAAACAATTTTATTTCAGTGCAAAATTTCACCAGCAGCATGTGGGAGAGAACATGTTGATTGGAGGTGTGGGCAGGATGTCACTTTCAAACATCTGCAATTTCAGTGTTTACCAGAATTATTTCACCAGTAGGGAGGTTGGGCAGGAAACACTTACCTGGTCAGGACATCTCCATCTTAAGGTTTCCCAGACGAGGGACAGGCCAAATGATATTTCAAAGGGTGGATTGGTGTTTCAAAGGAGAAAAAGTTTTTACACCAGAAAGGAATTTGAGGACAACATTGGCAGTAGTAATCTTTGTCATCATCAGACAGTTCACACTGGAGAAAAGCCTTATAAATGCATTGAATGTGGAAAATCTTTTATCACTGGCAGTCAGCTTCGTCATCATCAGAGAGTGCACACTGGAGAAAAGCCTTATAAATGCATTGAATGTGGAAAATCTTTTATCACTGGCAGTCAGCTTCGTCATCATCAGAGAGTGCACACTGGAGAAAAGCCTTATAAATGCTGTGAATGTGGGAAATCATTTACCAATTTGTGTTGCCTTCGTTATCATCAAAGTTCTCACACTGGAGAAAAGCCTAATAAGTGCTGTGAATGTGGGAAATCTTTTATCACTAATAGTGAACTTCGTCGTCATCAGAGATTTCACACTGGAGAAAAGCCTTATAAATGCAGTGAATGTGAGAAATCTTTTACCACGAGGTATTATCTTCATTATCATCAGAGAATTCACACTGGAGAAAAGCCTTACAGGTGCAGTGAATGTGGGAAATCTTTTACCACTAGCAGTGAACTTCGTCGTCATCAGAGACTTCATACTGGAGAAAAGCCTTATAAATGCAGTGAATGTGGGAAATCATTCGCCAATTATAGTAGCTTTCGTTATCATCAAAGTTCTCACACTGGAGAAAAGCCTTATAAATGCAGTGAATGTGGAAAATCTTTTATCACTAGCAGTGAGCTTCGTCGTCATAAGAGAGTTCACACTGGAGAAAACCCTTACAAATGCAATGAATTTGAAAAATCTTTTACCACTGGCATTCACCTTCATTGTCATCAAAACGTTCACACTAGAGACAAGCCTTATAAATGCACTGAATGTGGGAAATCTTTTACCACTAGCAGGTACCTTTATTGTCACCAGACAGTTCACACTGAAAAGCCTTATAAATGCAGTGAATGTGAGAAATCTTTTATCACGATCTCTGACCTTCATCGTCATCAGAGACTTCACACTGGAGAAAAGCCTTATAAATGCAGTGAATGTGGGAAATCATTTACCCGTAGCAATGGCCTTCATTATCATCAAAGTTTTCACAATGGACAAAAACCTTATAAATGCAGTGAATGTGGGAAATCATTTGCCAGTAGCACTGTCCTTGATTGTCATCAGAAGATTCACACTGGAGAAAAGCCTTATAAATGCAATGAATGTGCGAAATCTTTTACCTGGAGAACTTCCCTTCTTCGTCATCAGACAGTTCATGTTAGAGGAAAGCCTTATAAATGCAATGCATGCTGGAAGTCTTATGTCACTAGCAGTGAACTCTGTCGTCATCAGAGATGTCACATTGGAGAAAAGCCTTATAAATGCAATGAATGTGGGAATACATTTATCAATTGGAGTAGCTTCTGTTACCATAAAAGTTCTCACACTGAAGAAAAGTCTTATAAATACAGTGAATGTGGGAAATCTTTCAAAAGTAGCAATGGTCTCCAGTATCATCAGAGAGTTCACACTGGAGAAAGCTATTATGGGTGCAAATAACATGAGATATGTCTCAGACAAATTTCTAAATTTGCTCTGCACATAGGAGTCCAATTGAGAGTAATTACTTAGATGTGTACAAAATGTAGTTTTTTAGTTAGGTCTTAACTGTTACGGGGCAACCCTCAGGAGACAACCACCATAGCCAAAAAGATAGAATTTAGGAGCCCTTATTCAGCTCGCCAGCGTCTGCAGTGCCAGTACCCCACCGAAGCAAGTACTGACACTGCAGCCCCAACTAGATGCAGAAGCAAGCTTTCATTCACAAAAACCACAAAAGGTGACGCACAAAGTTTGTTGCTCTATTTCTCAACACAGGATACAGACTCGTAAGTTTTGGTCAGAGTATGTTTATTTCCTTATCTCTAGCAATAGCAGTAAGTCCTAACCTTACTCATTGTCATGAGCTGCAAACGAACTGGGGCAAGTTGACCTTTACATTAACAATAGTAAAAAAAATTTGTGAAGTCTCATTTGCCTGAATTGTATCTCATACATGTAATCCCCTACATTATATAAAGTTCCCATAAGTGTTTTTGTGTTTATTTTTATTTTGGAACTATATGTATCTATGTTCCACTTTCTAACATACAGAGACGTGTTGCCAGATCTGTGTCACTGCATATTTCTGTTGCTGGAGGTATTTCACCCGTCCCTCCTGTAAGGCCCCTACAGATGGCATCCATCACCATCCTCTTGTGCCCATGGAAGCTAACTCTGTTGTGTAGTTAATTGAAGAAAATTAAGAATACCTGAGCCCTTAGTTCTTGTTTTCCCTCTCACCATTTGGCACATAGGACTTATTAGTGTTGGCCCCATCAAATATAATATTGCAGACTTACTGCCATTCTCAAGAGCACACTTTCCCTAGATGCCAGTGATGGATTTATTGAGAGCCCAAGTCATCAATGCAAGAACTGCTAGTCTCATGTCTCTTTGGTTTGTAAAATAATAAAGGCTTTTCCCTAGGACTTCTCAAATCTTGTGTTTGCTGTTTACTATGTGAGTTAGCTTATAAGGAGATCCGGGCTCTCCTAGCATGATCAAGTGAAAAATGTATGCAGTCTCAAACATTTTTACCTTTGAGGTAACAGTATGGTGCATAAATTTCCTGAGCAATTTTTGGCAAATTTTCATTGCTGGCCATGTTTTCCTAGGAAACACTGTGGACTCTCTAGTCCTCATGTGATGTCTGGATGCTTTGTGACACAGAGATCACTCTAAAGAGGGTGTAGCTGTGATAACCTGAAGTATATCTTCCAGCAGCATGAGTTTTTTTCTTGTTTTTCAAGGGATGTCCATACATTTGAAGGGAATCTCTTGCCCAGGTATTGCAGAGGGCCATGAGACCTAAAGCCTACATACAATTCTATAGGTGATTGTCACTGTTGGGAGTACAATAGTAGTTACAGGAAACCATTACACTACAGAAACAGTAACCTAATGAGTTTTGCTGACGATTGCAGCCCACTAGATGGAATGTTCCTCATCTAACCTTGCATCCAGGAATGTTTCTGAGGAAAAAAACAACAGAAGTGGTGTGTACCAGTACACGGATCTGAGGATCTCCAGGCATGTTTATCTTCTGTGGAACCAGTCATTGTCATTAAATATAATTAAGAGGTTTTGTGGCTTCCTGTATCTTCTCAGATGTTCCCATCAGAGCCATTTGTGCACTGGCAGAAATACAAAGATGAAGGCAAAGAGTGTCTGTAGTCCAGGGATGTGGCTTTTGTGACCCAGCCAGCATTTTTGTTGGTTTGGGTGAAAGTTCTTCATTGTTTGTTAACATTTCTGTCATTGAGGCTAGACTTGTGCTAAGAGGGCATAAGGTGCATTGAATATAGATTTGCCAAACCTATTTTTCTAATACAGTTAAATATACACGTTTTTAAATTTTGAATCATTTTTTAAAAAGGTATAATGAGTAAAGTACAGGTTAGTATACTGTTTCATAAATCATGATGTGTTCATGAAACTAAAACTATCATTATACTCATAACTAGAGTCCCAGTGCACAGATTCATGCACTGGTGAGGTCACTCAGCATGGTCTGCGGGGGGATTGATCTGAAACTGGTATCCAACATGTCCCAAGTAACCAACTGGCAGGCGGCCAGAGGAGCCTGAGCCACCGCCAGGTGCCCTGGTGCTCATGCTCATCCTGGTCCCGCTGCTGCTGCCATTGGCGCTCAGTTGGTTCGGTGCTGTACCGCTGTGGTCTCTGTGCACCCATTCTAAAATACTGGCACACCCATGACTGAGAAGCAGCAGTGATCTTGAGCTCAGTCAGTCTCAGTGCCAGTCTTGATCTTGGTGCCAGTGAAGGGGGAGTGAACATGGGAGAGGCTCGCAGCTTCGCAGCTGCGCTTGCCAACTGGAAGCCTGGCATCTAGTCTCACAGGTGAGTGGAGCAGCGCTCCTGCTTTGGGAACGCACGGACCATCAGGGGGCAACTTGTGCATTGAGCGTCTGCTCCCTTCTGGTCAGTGTGCATCAGAGCAACTAGTGGCTTAGTCTTTTTTTTTTTTTTTTTAGTATATTGATTTTTTACAAAGAGGAAGGGAGAGGGATAGAGAATTAGAAACATTGATGAGAGAGAAATACTGATCACCTGCCTCCTGCACACCCCCCACTGGGGATGTGCCCGCAACCAAGGTACATGCCCTTGACTGGAATCGAACCTGGGACTCTTGAGTCCGCAGTCCGACACTCTATCCACTGAGCCAGACTAGTCAGGGTACGTCTTAGTCTTTTATATACATAGATATTGACCATATCTGTCACTGTGAACTTGGTTCATGACTTTTTTTAATGTGTCCATGTGCTTCACAGATTAACAAGTAACCAGTGATTTACATTCCATTTCATTAGATCACTTTGTATTTTGTATTTTGTATTTTTCTGCTTTATGTTTCATACATTTTTGTACATTTATTAAAGATATATTAGTAACATCCTCTTTTTCTGATATTTTTACTTTGAATATATCACAAATAATTTATCCAAATGAGTATTTGGTCATATCTAATAAAGTTGGTATAAAGTATCCTATATAATAAAAGGCTAATACGCAAATAAACCAAATTGCAGAAAACGGGTTGCTATGAGGCACACTGACCACCAAGGGGAAGACGCTCAATGCAGAAGCTGCCCCCTGCTGTTCTATGAGCTCCCATGGGGAACACCACTCAGCTAGAAGCCTGCTCACAGCTGGTGAGAACAGTCA
>PVJC01038021.1:0-16942 GCA_004026665.1 Murina feae
AGAAACGGTTAATTTTAATATTTCGCTTTTATTAGTTTAGATAGGATGGTCAGTGAAGATGCTTGATATGATTTCAATCTTCTGAAATTTATTGAGACTTATTTTGTGTCCTAACATCTTGTCTATCTTAGAAAATGTTTCCATGTGCACTTAAAAAGAATGCATATTCTGCTGCTTTGGAGTAAAATGCTCTGAAGATACCAATTAAATCCATTTGATCTAGTGTGTCATTTTAAGCTGCTTTTTATTCAAATGTCTTGATGTTGATTACATTTCAGTTCATATAACTTTATTCTCTTTAATGGCTGCACCACAATTTATATAACTGTCTGCATAAGGATGAAAATTTAAATTGTTTCTGAATGTATGTAATTACAAACAATTCTAAAATAATCCAATATATACCTCCTTGGGTACCTATATATTAAGTTCTTGGAACCAGAATTACTGCATCAAAGTTTTATGCATATTTATTTTGCTATACATTGCCAAACTATACTATAAAATGTTCAAATCAATTTACATACCAGAAAAAGGTGTTACATTACTAATGTGATGATTTATCAAATCTTTTCTCATTGCCAATCTGAAAGGTAAATACATTTTAATGTTACTTTTCCTATCTTAAGTAAAAAAAGGAATTTTTATTATATGTTTAAAAGTCATTTGTCCACCCAGGCTTCACTCCCCATGTCTGAAACTTGCCTCCCTCAGGCCCAAACCCCAGGCAGGACTCTGGCCCAGGACGCAGGATTATCACAGGAAGCAGTATGCTTTTTGTCCAGAGGAGAATCTGCTCCTTTGGCAGTAGAGGTAAATTTCCAAAGACAATTTATTCTTCAAAAATCTTCAGACTCTTAACTTCTGCTGACTACTAAGTGACATCAGAGAAATGGCAGTGTGAACAATCCCCTTGGAGGTTCAACTCTTTCAATAGCTATAATTCAACAAAGGATTCCCTGTGCATTTATAAATATACCGTGCATTGAAACAGTTAAAGGTGGGCAAGTGGGAAAAAACTGGAAAGGCATGAATGGAGAAACACTGAGAGAAGCCACAGATGCACCCTGAAGCTGGGGGCTTAAGGAGAAGCTGAACCCAGTGAGGAGAGGAATCCGGTTGTACCTGGCATCCTCTTCAGCCAGGAGGAGCAGAGATTTAGAGAGCATTCTTGCAAAAGGGGGCAGTATGAGCTAAAGCTAAGTGCAGTGACCTTGGCAGGGACACATCACAGAGCTGAGCCACAATTGTCTGGTGCTTGGTATTTTCAGAGATACAAAGCCATGGAGCTTGACTGCTCATTAACCACCCAGATCCTGTCTCTTTTCACACTTGATATTGTGTTGTAGAGCACATTATCTGCAGGAAACATAGATGTGGCAGACATCAGAGTACAGAGGGATCTTAAATAAGGCCCCATGGGATATTAAAACTCAGCTAAAGTGAATGACACTTCACTATATTTTTTTATTTTTTATCTTTTACTCAAAAAATTATATTTTTTCCTTATTTTATTTTTTATTATATTTATTTTTTATTATCATTATTTCTATTTTTACTTATTTTTTAACCCTTTATTGTTCTTTTGGATTACTGTTCTACAGTCTATTTTTATGTTTTTATGATTATCTTTCTCATTTTTTCCTTTTTTCCAACCTTTACTTAGTCAATTCTACCTTTTTCATCCTGTTTCTCTTCTCTTATTCCTGCTTTAGTTTTAATCTATTTTAATTTTACTCCTTGTTAAAATTTAATCTTCTTCATCTGTTTTATTGACACATTACTATTATAGTAGTCTCTGTTGGCTTACTCATTTATCGAATTTCCTCTCCCATGCTCCAACTCCATGGACGCTTCAACTTTCTCTCTATGCACTAGCCAATATTGTTTTTCTTGTTGTTTGTTTTTTTTGCATTTTTCTTTCTTTTTCCCCCTCTTTATTAACATATTACAAATGTGTCCTTATCCCCCCAATGTTCTTTCATACCCCCACTCCTGCCCTCACCCTCACACCCTGTTGTCCACATCCATCGCTTATATTTATATGCATGCATACAAGTCCTTTGGTTGATCTCTCCCCCTTACCCCCACCTCCCCTACCTTCCCCCTGACTTTAAAGCATCTGTTCGATGCTTCTCTGTCTCTACATCAGTTTTTGTTCATTGGATTGTTATTCATTATAATCCACAGATGAGTGAGAGCATGTGATATTTATCTTTCCCCGACTAATTTCACTTACCAAAATGCTCTCCAGCTCTATCCATGCTGTTGCAAAAGGTAGGAGCTCCTTCCTTTTCACAGCAGCATAGTATTCCACTGTGTAGATAGATGTAGTACAGTTTTTTAATCCATTCATCTGCTGATGGACACTTAGGTTGATTCCAAATTTTAGCTATGATAAATTGTGATGCTATGAACATTAGGGTGCATATATCCTTTCTGATTGGTGTTTCTGGTTTCTTGGGATATATTCCTAGAAGTGGGATCAATGGGTCAAATGGCAGTTGCATTTTTAGTTTTTTGAGGAAACACCATACTGTTCTCCACAGTGGCTGCACCATTCTGCATTCCCACCAGCAGTGAATGAGGGTTCCTTTTTCTCTACATCCTCTTCAGCACTTGTAATTTGTTGATTGGTTGATGATAGCCATTCTGACAGGTGTGAGATGGTACACCTCATTGTTCTTTTGATTTGCATCTCTTGGATGATTAGTGACTTTGAGCATGTTTTCATATGTCTCTCAGCCTCATTTATGTCCTTTTTCGAAAAGTGTCTATTTAGGTCTGTTGCCCATTTTTTAATTTTTTTATTGAGTTATCTGCCTTGTAAATGTTGGATATTAAACCTTTATCAGAGATATCACTGGCAAATATATTCTCCCATGCAGTGGGTTTTCTTGTTATTTTTTTGATGGTTTCTTTTGCTGTGCAGAAGCTTTTTATTTTGATATAGTCCCATTTGTACATTTTTGCTTTAGCTTCCATTGCCCTAGGAGCTGTGTCAGTAAAGAAATTCTTTCGACATATGTCTGAGATTTTGCTACCTGTTGATTCCTCTAGTGTTTTTTTGGTTTCCTTTCTTACATTTAAGTCCTTTATCCATTTTCAGTTTATTTTTGTGTATGGTGTAAACTAGTGGTCTAGATTCATTTTTTTGCATGTGTCTAACCAAATTTCCCAGCACCATTTATTGAAGAGAGTGTTTTGGCTCCACTGTATGGTCTTTCCTCCTTTGACAAATATTAATTGAACGTAGTGGTCCGAGTAAATTTCTGGGTTCTCTATTCTATTCCATTGGTGTAAATGTCTGTTCTTGTGCCAGTACCAGGCAGTTTTGAGAACAGTGGCTTTGTAATACAGCTTGTTAAGATCTGTTGTTAAGATCCCTCCTTTGTTCTTCTTTCGCAGGATCACCGCAGCTATTCGGGGCTTTTTGTTATTCCATATGAATTTTTGAAGAGTTCTTTCTAGGTCTGTGAAATATTCTGTTGGTATTTTAATGGGGAGTGCATTGAATCTATAGATTGCTTTGGGTAGTATGGACATTTTGATGATGTTGCTTCTACCAATCCATGAACATGGAATGTTCTTCCATCTGTTTATGTCTTCCTCTATCTCTTTTTTTCAATGTACTGTAGTTTTCCAAGTATAGGTCTTTCACATCTTTGGCTAAGTTTATTTCTAGGTATCCAAATTTTTTTGGTGCAATGATAAATGGGATTGCTTTTCTAATTTGTCTTTCTGTAAGTTCACTATTAGCATATAAAAATGCAACAGATTTGTTGGTGTTAATTTTGTATCCTGCTACATTACCATATTCATTTATTAGGTCTAATAATTTTTTGATGCAGTCTTCTGGTTTTCTAAGTACAGTATCATGTCATCTGTGAATAGTGACAATTTTACTTTTTCTTTTCCAATTTGGATGCCTTTTATATCTTCTTCTTGCCTGATCACTTTGGCTGGCACTTCCAGTACTATGTTGAACAGGAGTGGTGAAAGTGGGCATCCCTGTCTTGTTCCTGTTTTAAGGGGAAATGGTTTTAGTTTTTGCCCATGGAGTATGATGTTGGCTGTGGGGTTGTCATATAAGATTTTTATTATGTTGAGGTATGATCCCTTTATTCCCACTTTACTAAGAGTTTTATCAAGAAAGGGTGTTGGATTTTGTCAAATGCCTTTTCTACATCAATCAATACGATTATGTAATTTTTGTCTCTCAATTAGTTTATATGATGTATCACGTTTATTGATTTCTGGATATTGTACCAGCCTTGCATTCCTAGAATAAATCCCACTTGGTCATGGTGTATGATCTTTCTAATGTAATGCTGGATCCGGTTTGCTAGAACTTTTTTGAGGATTTTAGCATCTATGTTCATCAGGAATATTGGCCTGTAATTCTTTTTCTTTGTGGTGTCTTTATCTGGTTTTGGTATTAGGGAAATGCTGGCTTCATAGAAAAAGCTTTGAAGTGTGCCTTCCTCTTGAATTTTTTGGCATAGTCTGAGAAGGATTGGCTTTAGTTCTTCTTTGAATATTCAGTAAAACTCCCTTGTGAAGCCATCTGGTCCAGAGCTTTTGTTTGCTGGAAACTTTTGGATTACTGTTAAAATTTCATCAGTAGTTATTAGCCCGTTCAGTTCTTTTTTATTCTTCCTGATTGAGTTTTGGAAGCTTGTATTTTCTAGGAATGTGTCCATTTCATCAAGGTTGTCCAGTTTGTTGGAGTAGAATTGTTCGTACTATTTTTTGACAATCCTTTGTATATCAGTAGGGTCAGTTGTTATTTCACCTCTTTCATTTCTGATTTTGTTTATTTGGGTCCTTTCTCTTTGCTTCTTGGTGAGTCTGGTGAGAGATTCATCAATCTGGTTAATTCTTTCAAAGAACCAGCTCTTGCTTTCATTGATCTTTTGTATTGCTATTTTTGTTTTTTTTGTGGTTTTTTTTTGTTTTGTTTTGTTTTGTTTTTTGGTCTCTGTCATTTATTTCTGCACTGATCTTTATTATTTCCTTCCTTCTGGATACTGTGGGCTTTTCTTGTTGCTCTCTGTCTAGCTCTTTGAGTTGGATGGTTATATCATTTATTACCAGTTTCTCTTATTTTTTGAGGTAGGCCTGTAGAGCTATGAACTTCCCTCTCAGGACTGCTTTCATTGTGTCTCATAGATTTTGGATTGTTGTATTTTCATTGTCATTTGTTTCCAGGATGCTTTTATTTTTCTTCTTTGATCCCTCTGGTAAGACACTCATTGTTTAATAACATGCTATTTAGTCTCCAAGTGTTTGATTTTTTTCCAATATTTTTATTGTAATTGATTTCTAGTTTTATGCCATTATGGTCAGAGAAGATGCTTGTTATGATTTCTATTCTCTTGAATTTGAAGATACTTTTCCTGTGTCCTAATATTTGGTCTATCTTTGAAAATGTGCAATGTGAACTGGAGAAGAATGTATATTCTGTAGCTTTGGGGTGAAATATTGTGAAGATGTCAACTATGTCCATCTGATCTAGTGAGTCATTTAGGATTGCTGTGTCTTGCTGGTTTTTTATTTAGAGGATTTATCCAGTGGTGTCAGTGGGGTATTAAAGTCCCCTACTATGACTGTATTGCTATCGGTCTCTCCCTTGATATCATCAAGAAGTCTTTTTATGTATTTTGGTGGTGCATATATGTTTACCAGAGTTATATCTTCTTGTTGAATTACTCCCTTTAGTATTATGTAGTGGCCTTCCTTATCTCTTGTTATGGCCTTTACTTTGAGCTCTATTTTGTCAGATATAAGTATCACAACCCTAGCTTTTTTCTCATTTCCATTTGCCTGAAAAATTTTATTCCAACCCTTCACTCTCAGTCTGTGGGTATCCTTTGTTCTGAGGTGGGTCTCTTGCAGACAGCAGATATATGGGTCCTGTATTCTTATCTATTCAGCTATGCTGTGTCTTTTGATTGGAACATTCAATCCATTTATATTTAATGTTATTATTGAAAAGTACTCGTTTGTGGTCATTTTTATCCTTAATGTTTGTGTTTCTTCTTGTCTTTCTGTTTCTTCTTTTTACAGCAGTCCCTTTAGCATTTCTTGCATTGCTGACTTGGTAGTAATAAACTCTTTTAGCCCTCTTTGTCTGTGAAGCTTATGATTCCACCTTCAATTTTGAATGATAGCTTTGCTGGGTATAGTATTCTTGGATTAATTCCCTTGCTTTGCATCACTTTGTATATTTCATTCCATTCCTTTCTTGCCTGGTGTGTTTCAGTTGAGAAGTCAGATATTCTAATAGGAGTTCCCTTGTAGGTAATTTTATGACTCTCTCTGGCAGCCTTTAAGATTCTTACTTTGTCATTGGTGTTTGCCAACTTAATTATGATGTGTCTTGGTGTTGGTCTTTTGTGGTTCATCTTGTTTGGAACTCTGTGTGCTTCTTGGACTTGTGTAGTTTTTTCCTTGCCAATTTCAGGGAAGTTTTCTGTCATTATTTCTTCAAACAGGTTTTCTATTCCTTGCTTCTCCTCCTCTCCTTCTGGTACTCCTATTAAGCAAATGTTGTTTCGCTTTGTGTTGTCCCACAGCTTCCATAGGCTCTTCTCTTGCTTTTTAAGTTTTTTTTCCAGTTGCTCCTATGTTTGTGTGTTTTGTCCTACCTTGTCTTCTAATTCGCTGATGTGGTTCTCAGCCTCTTCCAGTCTACTGTTTTAATCCTTCCATTGTGTTCTTTACTGCAGCTATGTTGTTCTTCATTTCCTCTTGGTTCCTTTTCATATTGGTGACATTCTCATTCAGCTCCTTATAATTCTCATTGAGTTGTGTGTATTTGTCTTCCAGACATTTGAGCATCCTTATAACCATTACTCTGAATTCTTTCTCTGATAAATTAGTAGCCTCAATTTCATTTAACTCCCTTTCTGGTGATTCCTCTTTTCCTTTCCTTTTTGGATTGCTTTTTTTGTCTTCCCCATGTTTTGCTGTAATGTTTTAATTGTAGCTCCAATTGCTTTGCTACCCAGTTTCTTTTGGGTATGGTACTACTGGTGTGACCTCTCAGGTCTTCAGAGTTTGGTAGTCTAGTGTAGCTCCCTACTTGAGCTATTTGTGTTCTCTTGATGTAGGTCTGTAAGCTGGAAAGGCACAACTGAGGTGTCTAGAAGTCAGCAGCCATGGAGGGGGTGTCCCAATTTTTGCTGTCTTGTGCCCTTGGTTGAAATCACGCGTGCCCAGTGAGGACTCACAGTGGCACCCAGGAACTGTCTCTTGGGGTGTTGGGGCTCAGGGGGCCTGTGTTCTGGAAAGGCGTGACTGTGGTGACCAGAGTTCTGTAGTTGTGAGGTTGGCAGAAAATCACAGCCAGCTGGGGCTCTCAGTGTCTCCCAAGAGAAATCTGTGGAGCCGCACACCTGGGCAGCCTGGGCACAGATATGCGTGACTGCGCTGAAGTGGGGCCCACAAGGACTCCCCAGAGAAATCTGTTGAGTCACACGCCTGGGCGACCTGTGTGTAGATATGCCTGAGTGCAGTGAGCTGGGGCCCACAGTGACTCTCCAGAGAAGTCTGTGGAGCCGTGCACCCGGGCAACCTGTGCGTAGATACACATGACTGCACTGAGCTGGGGCCCACAGTGGCTCCCAAGAAGTCTGTGGAGCTGCGTGTCTGGGCGACCTGTGTGTAGATGCGCGCGAGTGCAGTAAGCTGGGGCCCACAGTGGCTCCCCAGAAAAGTCTGTTGAGCTGTGTGCCTTGGTGACCTCTGCGCAGATACGCACAAATGCAATGAGTTTGGAGATGGAGATGCGCAAATGCAAGGTTGGAGGTTTGCTGGTGGGGAGGGGGAGACTGCACTTACTGCTGCAGGCACTGTGCTCCATTGGTGGGGAGTGGAGATCCCGGGGTGTGCGAGACTGGAGGTGGGGCAGCAGGATTTTTGCTGGAGTGGCTGCCAGGTCGCGCAGGCAGTGTCCCATGCCTGTCTGGATGGTGGTGCTGATGAGTTCCTAGAAGAGGTCGCTCTCCTCTTCAAGATGGTGTGGGCTCCGCACCCAAGTACCGCAGTCTGGGTAGTGTTCACAGCAGTGGCAGTCTCTCCCTTGTCCCAGAGAGCCTAGTCTGCCAGCTCCTGCTGCTCCTACCGTATTTAACTGTCCCTCACTCACTCACACACACACCACACACCTCCACACACTCTCCTTTCATCCCTTCACTCACTCATTCCCTATCCCTCACCTCCTTCCTGCCAGCTGCCATTTTTCTTGTTTTTCTTTTGTGCTTTTATTTTTTCTCTCATCGCTTGCTCTCCTCTACTAATAGCTTCATTAGTTTCACTCACCAAACTCAGGCCTATATGCTCTCTATTCTCTTTTCCAAAAATGGATGAATATATAGATAGATAAGTTAAAGGGAAAAATGTTTTTCATATATATATATATATATATATATATATATATATACACACACACACACACATGTATGTATGTATTTTGTTCTTTTCACTTATATTCTTATGCACTCATTCCCTTTCTACCTACTCTATACTAAATAGTGGTGATTCCCTCATTAATATAATTCCTTGACTGTACCTTCTGGAAATAAGCTCTGACTCCTCAGATTCAGTTTCTCCCCTTTATTTCTGGGTGTTTGTTGTTTGCATTTTTTGGTTTATTTGTTGGTTTTTTGGAGTTTTTCCCTCATATAGATATTATTTTCTCCTTTTTTCTTCTTTTTCATTTCTCTCTTACCTTTTTTCTTTTTCTCAATACCATTTTGCACTCTTTTTGCTCCCCTAATTTTCTTTTCTCTTCTGGTCACCTTTATTTGGGGTATTAAGTGTCATGAATACAATCATGTTTTGTTCCCTCTGTGTTGTGTCTCGTCAAGTTGTATTTTGTGCCCCTTGCTCAACATGGTAGACAGTGAGCAACATAACCAGACACTCTGAGAGGAGCAAAATAAGGAGACAAAGAAACAGTCCCCATACAAAAGAAAAGGAGAAAAAGAAAAGAAGTAAATGAAATGGAGGAGGCAAGCAATTTCTCAGAGAAAGAATTCAGAGCATTGGTCATAAGAACACTGAAAATGATGGAAGACAAATTCAACAACAAGAATCAAGAGGAAATGAAGAAAGACATAGCTTCAATAAAGAACATAATAGAAAGTATGAACAATAGAGTACAAGAAGCTGAGAACCACATCAGTGAGCTAGAAGAAAAGGTAGGAAAAAACACCCAAGCAGAGCAGCAACTGGAAAGAAAACACTTAAAAAGCAGGAGGAGAGCCTAAGGGAGTTTTGACACCACACGAAATGAAACAACAGCCACATTATAAGGGTGCCAGAAGGAGAGGACAATCAGCAAGGAATAGAAAATCTGTTTGAAGAAATTATAGAAAATTTCCCTGATATTGAGAAGAAAAAACTCATACAAGTCCAAGAAGCTCACAGAGTCCCAAACAAGGTGAACCAGAAACACCAAACGCAAAGATACATTATAATTAAAGTAGTAAACACCAACAACAATTAGGAATCTTAAAGGCTGCCAGAGAGAGACAGAAAGTTACCTCCAAGGGATCTCCCATTAGACTATCAACTGATTTATCAACAAAAACACATCAGGCCAGAAGGGAATGAAATAAAATATACACAGTGATGCAAAGCAAGGGGCTGAATCCAAGAATATTATACCCAGCAAGGCCATGATTCAAAATGAAGGGGAAATCTGGAGCATCACAGGCAAAAAAGGGCTAAGGGAGTTTATTACCACTAAACCAGCAATGCAAGAAATGCTAAAGGAACTGCTATAAAAATAAGAAATTGGAAGGGAAGAAGGAACACAGGCATAAAGAAGAAAAATGGCAACAAACAAGTAGCTATCAGTAATAACTTTCAATGTAAATGGATTAAATGCCCCAATCAAAGGACAATGGGTGGCTAAATGGATAAGAAAACATAAGCAATATCTCTGGTGTCTACAGGAGACCCATCTCAGAACAAAGGAGTCACACAGACTAATGGTGAAGGGATGGAAAAAAGTTTTTCAGGTGAATGGAAATGAAAAAACCAACTGGGGTAGCAATACTTATATCTGACAAAATAGACCTCAAAGTGAAAGCCATTACAAGAGATAAGAAAAGCCACTTCATATAACTAAAAGGAGCAACTCAACAATTTAAGATATAACTCTAATAAACATATATGCACCCAATACAGGAGCATCCAAACACATAAAAAAAAAAAACTTCTGGAAGATATCAGGGGAGAGATTGACTTTGATACCCCACTTATCATTGGATAAGTCCTCTAAACAAAAAATCAGCAAAGAAACAGCAATCCTAAGTGACTCACTAGATCAGATGGAATTGACATCTTTAGAACATTCCACCACACAGACACAAAATATAATTTCTTCTGAAGTGCACATCGGTCATTTTCAAAGATAGACCACATACTGGGACACAGGCAAAGTATCTTCAAATTCAAGAAGATAGAAATCATATCAAGAATCTTCTCAGGTCACAATGGCATAAAAGTAGAAATCAACTATAATAAAAACAATGAAAAAAATCAAACACTTGGAGGCTAAATAGCATGCTATTAAAGAATGTTTGGGTTACCAAAGAGTCCAAGAAGACATAAAAAGCATCATGGCAACAAACAAAAATGAAAAAAACAACAATCCAAAATCTATGGTACACAGTGAAAGCAGTCTTGAGAGGGAAGTTCTTAGTTCTACAGGCTTACCTCAAAAAACAAGAAAAATGAGTAATAAATTATCTAACCCTACAACTCAAAGAGTTAGAAAGAGAGCAACAAGGAAAGCCCAGCATAAACAGAAGGAAAGAAATCTTATCTAATAAAAGAGCAATATGCGTATTAGGCATCACTCCATGACAAAGATGGCCGTCCCCATAGTCACAAGATGGTGGCGCCCATAGCCACATCCTATCTAATAAAGATTAATATGCAAATTAGGCATCACTCTGTGACAAAGGTGGCTTCCCCCATAGCCACGAGATGGCAGTGCCCATAGCCACAAGATGGCTGCCACCATGGCCACAAGATGGCCGCCCTCATAGCCACAAGATGGCAGTGCCCATAACCACAAGATGGCAGCGCCCACAGCCACAAGATGGCTTCCCCCATAGTCACAAGATGGCCACCCCATAGCCACAAGATGGCTGCCGCCATAGCCACAAGATGGCAGTGCCCATAGCCACATCTAATCTAATAAAAGAGTAATATGCAAATTAACCATCACTCCCAGACAAAGATGGCTGCAGCTGATACAAGACACTTGCAATGTTGCCATGGTGATGACGCAGGCGTTCTGCCTAGCCCACTGGAAGAGGGCCACTGGGCCTGCTTGGTTGTTACTGCCGCTGGGGTGCCAGGCCCCCTGAAGGCTGGGTCTTCATGCTTCAGACCCCAGCGGCCCCAGCCACAGAGACTCGGCCTGCAGGGGCCCATCACTCCAGCAGCTCCAAGCCCCACAGTCACGGAGGTGCTGGGGCTACAGCAGAGACACAAATCTGCAGGAAAACCTGTGGAAAGGGAGATAAAGTTATGATACTAAACTTTATGATAACTTTATCTCCCTTTCCAGAAGATGAGAAAACTGACCCTCATTTATTTAGTGATATGGCCTACACTTTTCTACAAGCACAGGGTATGTTATGACCACTCCCAGGAAGGTCTGGTCAGAATTCTGTCTCCAGATAGAATACTGTGGCAAATCATCCAAGAGAGGAAACAAGCTTTTGTTGGGTTTATTCTGAAGGTCAGAGAACATGCCATCCCAACATATGCTGTGTTGTTATATTTATGATCTTGATCTGCAGATGCTTGCAAAACAGCAAATGCAAGGAGAGGCTTTCACTAAAGTCTCATGATCTGCCTAAAATTGGACCCCCACAAAATGTACCCTCGATGGGAAAAGTGTCATCAGCCAGTGAAAACTGATTCCTGTCACAGGAGACTATAAGTTGACATCACACACAAACTTTGTTACAAACTATCTCCCTCACCCCCATTCATCTTTTCTAAAACTCACGTACTCTCCTTTAAGAGGCCTAGATATCACGTCCCCTTTCCCTAGGAAGAAGGTATTTAAATCTGGATTCTAAGCCACCTTGGGGAGTTATTCATTTTTCCCTGGGATCTCCCACATATACACAAGGTACACATGTTAATAAACTTTTGTTTTTCTCTTGGTAATCTGTCTTTCATTACAAGTGCCTCCACTAAGAACTCAGAAGGGTAGAGGAACACTATTTTTCCTCCTCCATAATTCTACCTCGGAAAATCAAGTCCCAAGCTGAACAGTGAGTTTGGCTCAAGTGCCAAGCAGTCCCGGCTGAGGGGAGGGAAGCTTCTAGGGAGAAATAAATTATATTGGCATCAAAGTAGGACAGAGGGCACATGCATGGTTGCTGGTGGGAGTTTAAAGTGGTTCAACATTTTTAGAGGAGGATTTGGCAAAATCGATAGAAATGTTCAAGGTACATCCAAGAGTCTTCTTCTAGGAATCTCATCTGCTGAGATAAAGCACCAGTGCATAAGCCCTGGTCAGAACCCAGGATGCTACTGCAGGCTCCCCTTCCACAATAGGAAAACCTGCTAACAACCTGCATTTTTAAGATAAGGTGGCATCTATACTAATAAAAAGGTAATATGCTAATTAGACTGAACATCTTCCAGACGACCTTCCAAACGTCCTTCCGGACAAAGCTATTGTGGCAGGGCTGAGGCAGAGGCAGTTACAGATTATCAGGTAGGCAGAGAAAAGTTAGGAGGATCAGGCCGGCAGGGGAGAGCAGTTAGGGGGACCAGGCCAGCAGGCAGGTAAGCGGTTAGGAGCCAGCAGCCCCAAGGGTTCCCCGATTGGATAGGATGCAGACCAGGCTGAGGGACCCCCCCCAAAGTGCACAAATTTTTGTGCACCGGGCCCCCAGTAATAAAGACTAGAGCAGAAATAAACAACATAGAGACCAAGTAAACAATACAAAAAAGCAACAAAAGGACAGACAAGATTGAAGAACCTCTTTGAAAGGATAAACAAAATTGAAGAACCTCTAGTCAGGCTCACCAAGAAGTAAAGATAGAGGACTCAAATAAACAAAATCAGAAGTGAAAGAGGTGAAGCAACAACTGATCCCATAGAAATACAAACGATTATGAAAAAAAAAATACTATGAACAATTCTATTCCAACAAAATGAACAACACAGACGAAATGGGCTATTCTTAGAAAAATGCAAGCTCCCAAAATTCAATCAAGAAGAATCAGAAAGTCTGAATAGGCCAATAATTACTGAAGAAATTGAAGCAGCGATCAAAAATCTTTCAGCAAATAAAAGCTCTGGTCCAGAAGGCTTTCCACGGGAGTTCTTCCAAGCATTGAAAGAGGAACTAAAACATATCCTCCTCAGGCTATTCCAAAATATTCAAGAGGAAGGCCACTTCCAAGCTCTTTCTATGAAGCCAACATTATCCTAAGTTCAAAACCAGATAAAGATACCACAAAAAAAGAGAACTACAAGCCAATATCCTTGATGAAAATAGATGCTAAAATACTCAACAAAATTTTAGCAAATCGAATTCAGCATTATATTAGAAAGATCATACAACCATGACCAAGTGGGATTTATTCTGGGGATCCAAGCATGATACAATACCCGAAAATCCATAAATGTGAAACATCACATGAACAAATTGAGAAAAAGTCAAATAATCATATCAATTAATGCAGGAAAGGCATTTGACAAAATCCAACACCCTTTCTTGACAAAAACTCTCATCAAAGTGGGAATAGAGAAATCATACCTCAACATAATAAAAGCCATAAGTGATAAACCTATACTCAACATCATACTCAATGGGCAAAAACTAAATCCATTTTCCCTAAGAACAGGAACAAGACAGGGATACCCACTTTCACCACTCCTGTTCGATATAGTACTGGCAGTGTTAGCCATAGTGATCGGACAAGTAGTAGAAATAAAAGGCATTCAAACTAGAAAAGAAGAAGTAAAATTGTCCTTATTCACAGATGACATGATACTGTAAATTCAAAAACAAACAAACAAAAAAACAACAAAACCCAGATTTCATCAAAAAACTTCTAGGCCTAATAAATGAACTTGGCAATGTATCAGAATATAAAATTAACACCAAGAAACCTATGGCCTTTTCATACAACAATAATGAATTCACAGAAAAAGAAGTGAAAAAAACTCCTATTTACCATTGCAACAAAAAACTAATATGCCTAGGAATAAACTTAACCAAGGAGGTAAAATACCTGTACTCAGAAAACTACAGGACATTGAAAGAAGAGATAGAGGAAGACATAAACAAATCATGTTCATGGACTGGTAGAATCAACATCATTAAAATTTCTATACTACCCAAAGCATTCGACAGATTCAATGCAATGCCAATTAGAATACCAACAGCATGTTTCAAATATCTAGAATAAACTCTCCAAATATTCATCTGGAATAAAAAAAAAAAAAAGACCCCAAATAGCCACAGCGATCCTGAGAAAGAGAACAAAGTTGGAGGGCTCACAATACCAGATATCAAGCTATATTACAAAGCCATGGTTCTCAAAACTCCCTGGTATTGGCACAAGAACAGACATATAGACGAATGAAACAGAACAGAGAACACAGAAATTGACCCAAACCATTACTCTTAATTAATATTTGACAAAGGAGGCAAGAGAATACAATGGAGTCAAAACAGTCTTGTTAAAATGATGCTGGGAAAATTGGACAGATATATGCAAAAAAAAAGAAAGAAAGAAAGAAAAAGAAAGAAAGAAAGAAAGAAAGAAAGAAAGAAAGAAAGAAAGAAAGAAAGAAAGAGAAAGAAAGAAAGAAAGAAAGAAAGAAAGAAAGAAACA
Source organism: Murina feae (assembly GCA_004026665.1). Taxonomy (NCBI): domain Eukaryota; kingdom Metazoa; phylum Chordata; class Mammalia; order Chiroptera; family Vespertilionidae; genus Murina; species Murina feae. The sequence goes on from PVJC01038021.1 coordinate 14,896, forward strand.
AACAAACAAACAAACAAACAAACAAACTAGATCAACAACTTACACCATACACAAAAAATAAACTCAAAATGGTTGAAGGACTTAAATGTAAGATGGGAATGCATAAAAAGCTTAAAAGATTCCATAGACAGCAAAATAGCAGACATATATCTTAGCAATATCTTCACCGATACAGCTCCTAGTGCAATGGAGACTCAGGAGAATATAAACAAATGAGACTACCTCAAAATAAAAAGCTTCTGCACAGCAAAAGAAATCATGACCAAAACATCAAGAATGCTCACTGCATGGGAGAACATATTTGCCAATGCTATCACGGATAAGCATTTAATCTACAAAATTTACAGGGAACTCGTAGAACTTAACAAAAGGAAGGTAAACAATGCAATCAAAAAAATGGGCAAATGACCTAAATAGACACTTTTCAAAAGATGACAAACAGAAGTCCAAAAGACAGATGAAAATATTCCTAAAGTCACTAATCATCCAAGAGATGCAAATCAAAACAATGAGGTACCATCTCACATATGTCCAAGTGGCTACCATCAACTAATCAACAAAGGACAAGTGCTGGCAAGGATGCGGAGAAAAAGGAACCCTCCTACACTGCTGATAGGAATGCAGACTGGTGTATGGGGTTTCCTCAAAAAGTTAAAAATGGAACTCCCATTTGACCCAGTAATCCCACTTCTAGTAACATATCCCAAGAAACCTGAAATACCAATAGGAAAGGATATATGCACCCTTATGTTCATAGCAGCACAATTTACCATAGCTAAGATTTGGAAACAGCCTGAGTGCCCATCAGCAGATGAGTGGATTAAAAAACTGTGGTACATTTACACAATAGAATACTACACTGCTATAAAAAAAGGAGCTTTTACCATTTGCAACAGCAGGGATGGAACTGGAGAGCATTATGCTAAGCCAAATAAGCCAGTCGGAGAAAGATAAATATCACGGAGAAACAAGATGGCGGCATAAGGTAAACACCGTAAATGCAGCTGTGAACAACTATTTCAGAAAAACCACGAAAAGAACACACGGACACCACTCGCACCCACAGGAAGGCTGGCTGAGTGAAAATCCTACAACTAGAAAAGAGTCTGAGACTCAGAGGAGCGGCGGAAGCAAAGTACAAAGGTACGGAGGCGCACACATGGGCCTCGGGGAAAGGGCTGGTGCCGGAGGTCACGGTTCTTTTCCAAAACGGAGAGAGCCACAAGTTCCCAGCAGCTCTGAAATCCAGTTCCAGGCGAGTTTCTGAGGACCCAGACACCCGGAGAAGGGGGACTGATTGGCACCGGGAGGAAATCCAAAGCGGATTTCTCTCAGTGTTGCTTGCAGCAATTATCGTGGGACACAGAGACCTGGTGTCTTTCAGCGCAGGGCTGAGAAGCGCCACAGCTATTTGCTCCACCCTGCCCTGCAGACTCCCCGAGGCCCTGCCCCTCCCAAGCTGCGTCAGAGGCTTTTGCATATAAAAGACTGAGTAGCCTAAGGCAAAGGCTTAATCAATACCTCCTTAAAGATACAGGAGCCAGCCTAACCCAGTGGCCAGAGTGAGACTAACCTAAACAAAACAGATCCACAAGGAACACACTCGGGGCAGATGCAGTGAGCATAAAAGCCCCACTGAAACAACTCTTGCCCCATAAGGGTGTCTCCAGCACAGAAGGTCTCCCACTGTAGACACAGCTGACTCTCATAACCAAGTGGCTTAGAGGTTAATCCCTCGCAGTGATCACCTAAATCAGAAAGGGAAGCAGCCAAAATGCGGAGACAAAGAAACAGGTCACAAATGACAGAAATGGAGGAAAGAAAATGACGGGATATAGAGTTCAAAAGCACGGTTATTAGGTTTTTCAAGAAATTTCTAGAGACTGCCGATAAATTTAGTGAGATCCTCAATGAATCTAATGAGACCCTCAAGGATATGATAAAGGACCAACTAGAAATTAAGCATACACTGACTGAAATAAAGAATATTATACAGACATCCAACAGCAGACAAGAGGATCGCAAGAAGCAAGTCAAAGATATGAAA
>PVJC01038022.1:0-15927 GCA_004026665.1 Murina feae
GCAATCTACCCTGGTAGAGGAAAGATGCCACGCCTGGTCCCCCAGTTTCCAAATTGATTCTCTTCCAGTCTCTCTCTCTTCATTTTGTGTGCGGCCTCCTTCAGAACTTGAACCCTGAATAGGAACCCTGAACTACGCTGGACGTGTAAGGGGCTTCAATACCAGACTTTCCTACATTTCTATTTCATCCCTTCTCTCTCCCCATTGCCAATAATTTAGCTCAAGCCATCATCTAATTTGCCATGAGAAAGTTCAAGTGTCAATAAGCGCATACCATATGTCACAACCTTAGTGAGAGTTGCATTTGCACCTGGGTCTTGGGTTAAAGTAACTTTCTCTGTTGAGACAATGATTCTGAAACTTACTAAGGTTCCCTAGTTTCTGACTAATCCCCTTAGATTTCTGAAGCAGGGGATTTCCCAGGGGTGAGGACGATGGAGCCCCTAGCGCTAGGACGCTTGCATGCACGACTCCGGAGACCAGGTTCTGTGACACAGGTCTAATTTTATTGAGGAAATGCAGCAGTATATATTAGCGGAGGTAGCCAATCATGGAACACCAGGTCTTCTTAGGGTGCCAATGAGCATAAAGGTCAGGGTACTGTGTAGGTGGCTCTGGGAGGGGCTCAGGTGGGCCTTGCCATCTTCCTGGTGTGCCAGAAAGATTTGAATTGCTAGAGTGCGCTCACAGCATTGCATCAGCCACTGCACTGAGACAAACCTCCTGTGCTCTACCTACAGATTTCCTTTTGCCTTCCTTATCCCCAGGCTTAAATATTTAACTTGGTCTTATAAATCAACCATTTATTAATTTAACAAATGTTTACTGAGCACTTCCTAAGGACCAGACATTTTGCTAGACACTAGGAAGATTCAACATATAAGATAAAATCCTTGCCGTAGCCAGTTTGGCTCAGGAGATAAGAGTGTCAGCCCACTGACTGAAGGGTCCCGGGTTTGACTCCGGTCAAGGGCACATACCTCAGTTGCAGGCTGGATCCCCCACCCTGATTGGGACATGTGCAGGAGGCAACTAATCAGTGTGTCTCTCTCACATCCATGGATGTTTCTCTCTGTCTCTCTCCCTTCCACTCTCTCTAAAGGAAAAATCAATGGAAAAATATCCTCAGGGGGAAGATTAACAAAATAATAATAATAATAATAATAATAATAATAATAATAATATCCTTGGAGTTTGCCATTCTAGCTCTTTTCCCTTTTGAGTAGTTGCTTTGGTCACTTGCCTTCAGCCTCCCTCACCTAAGAGCAGTGGACTTTACAGCAAAAGCTGGATGTGGCCATTAACCAGGCAAACTCTCAAAGACTCAGAAGTTCTGCATCCTGTCGCGAATGGTCCAGGGCAACTCTATTCTGCCCATCTGGGGCTTTAAGTGGTCTCTTATCTTTCCCATTCCCAAGCCACTTCTACTCAAGAGAAGGACAAAGGTTAGGGATCCTCAGGACCCCAAGTTATCCAAAGTTATCACTCTGGAACTTTGAGACCACAAGGGGGGACTCTGGTCTCCAGAGGAAAAAGTCTATTGACCTGAGGTGGGCCAGGAATGTTTTTATCTTTGGTGTCATGAACTCTCGAGTAAACATGACTTATAAACATTTTGCCCTTAATGATTAAAAGTCTGGTTTCCTGGTACATTCTGTATATTTAAACTGAGCTGCTTTGAATAGTTAAAATAACAAACATTTAAGAAAAAAAACTTTTCAAGGAAAAATATGTGAAAGAAAGATTTGGCTCATCAAATCTGGTTCAAATAGGGAAATTTTAAGCATGAATAGAAGGTCTTCTGTTTTATTATAAAGGCCTAGGAGGGGCTCATCTGAAGAAAGACTCCTAGACCCAAAGGAGGTTTTCTACTTTTAACCCTAAAGGATGAACACACATTTGTCTTCTCTCTCTCTCTCTCTCTCTCTCTCGCTCGCTCTCTCTCGCTCTGAGATTATGTTCATGTTGTTACAGTAACTTTTCTAGTTTGAGAATTCCACTTCCTGGATATTTACCCTAACTCACTCAAAAGAACCCAATCGATGCCCTAAAGATTAGGCATCACTCCTTATCCCTATTCTTCCAGTAACCAGGAATCAGGGTTGTGGAATTTTCCATAGGCTTGCACTTCCTTTTGAGGGGAAGTGACTGGATTTCCCAGGACTCTCTCACTTCAGAAGGGTCATCTGAAAAGATGTCCATGGCCTACTTAGAGATAATCAAAAATTCCGTTGTGGTAATGTGCTTAGGCAGGGTTGGCTTCAACTGAGGCCCTGAGGGAATGTGGTTAAAGCTGGGGAGAAGGAAAAGTTTTAAAAAACAACAACAACCAGAAAACCTAACAGCCAAAAAACAAACAATGGTACAAAGGAGGCACTGTCCCAGGGAGCAGATGAGTGATGGGGTCGGCACAGCACAGGTCACTTGTGCTGAACTGAGGCCTGTACCAGGCATCCCACAGCATCCATATTGGGTTGGGAGGAAGCACATTTCTGGTCCAGGGCCAGCATGGGCTGAGGAAATGGTTCAGGGGATGAGTGGCTACGTTAGGACCTCCTGCGGAGCAGAGGGATACCTACAGGACTTCCTACTTGAAAATCAGATGCGTGGAGAGTACTCCCCAGATCTACTACCTGAGTGTTGCAGCGTAGACTGCCAAGTAGATTAATTCAAGTGTCATAGTGAACATTCCGGCTTGAAATACATAGTTTAACTCCTATTCAGATTAACTCACCAGATCTTTAGGCCTCACCAGGATCTGTGGACACAGGCATGGGCTTAAACATCAGGAAGTGCCTTCAGACCTGCAGTTGCTTCTAACATATGTGATCTCAGATACACCCAGACAGTTGGTTATTCTGCGTGCTCTTTAAGGCCCCTTCCTTTCCTGAGCCTCTATGATTTTACAGAGGCCAGAAGCTAAACAGTGTTAGGAATGAGTCATGCTGCAAATGGCCACTGGGTGGGTAGCAGAGGAAAGGAAGGATTCATGTGACCGAACATATCTGTTGTGTTCCTAAACCCTACTCAGACCCCCTGAAACTCTTGGGAAGGAGAGAGTTTACAACTCTTAACAATGTTATGGCCAACAAAGGCTTGTCCTAGTTTAACTTAGTTTAATTTGGTAACTGGACAGGCTGTTATTGTTTATACCAGGGATTGAATCTCGAAAGAACATACGTCTGTGAACAAAAACACAGGAGGGTTTCAGGCTCAGCTTTATCATCAACTTGCAGCTGAAGTAGCAAGGTAGTTCCTCTTCCCAGATCAAAGTTTCCTCCTCTTTCTTGCCACTTTAAAATTCCATGTCTGTGACTTGGTACCTAGTATGGGAAGCAGACAGGACCCCGGATAGGTCAGGAGAATCAGAAAAGGAAGTTAAGGGAGGGTCATATTAGCTTGGGAGCCATTTAAACCCTTGAATTGTTACGTAACTCTGTACATATTTTATGTTAATCTTCATCCTTCTTTCCAGTGATTTTTAGAAAGAGTGGAAAGGAGGGGGGAAGAGAGAGAGAAACATTGATGTGAGAAAGACACATTTATTGGTTGTCTCCCCCACACGCCCCAACCAGGACCATAGATCAAGCCTGCAACCCAGGTACATGGCCTTGATGGGGAATCGACTCTGCAACCCTTCGGTGCGCAGGCTGATGCTATAACCATTGAGAAACACTGACCAGAGCGCCCTTTGGTTTTCCATGTGTGCTCTCAGCATGGAGGAGGAAAGCTGGAGAGAGAGGTACAGGTAAGGAAGGGGGACATTTGGAGAGTTTTGTTGGGGAAGATGCTTCTATTTTGTAGGCCCTCTAGCCTGGGCACTGACGGGAATATAGTCTTGGGAAAACAGCATCTGCTATTCTCTTCAGATGAAATTGTTTACCTGAAACAGGAAATGTAAACACAGGTTCTATTTTTCCGCACTATTTTACTCTATTGGGAATAATAATAGTGGTGCAACCAAGAAGATGATTAATAAACCTATCTTAGGGTCTCAAAGGTGCTGTAGGGAAGCCAAGAAGCACAGACTTCCCAGGGAGGATTTGGAGATTTTGCAAATTCCAAACTATTTTCCTGATGAATTGTCGTAACCCACAGACAGAAGAGATGGAGTCAAGCTCCAAGTACATCTGTCCTCAGAGAGCTTGTTTTGACACCAGAAGAATTTCATCTGTGTGTCATTTTCATGGTCTTACCCCCATGAGCTTGTTTGGCACCCAGCCTAGTGGACGCTTGGTAAATGCAAAGATCTGTCTCTCCAGCATGAAATAACTGGCTGAAAAGGGGACTATTCCATGTTCCATGGTTAGTTTATTTGTAGGAACAAAACAATCTGGTTGGTTCTTCCACCAAATTGCAAAATGGAATCTTTCAGGGAGAGGATTCATTACCAATATATGATGAAGTGTAGAGGCTGAGAGATCAGGACCTCAGACTCCAGGAGAAAGACAGATAAACCTCAAGAGGTCAGACCAGAACGAGTCTTGGGATTTTAGTGAGATCCCTGAGCCACACTGGAGTGGGTTGAAAGAAGTGCCGGGCTAGCTTTAGACAGGTTTCTTTGGTGGGAATAAAAGGTCATGATCTCATGTAGCGCAAACGAAACCCAGAACTCAGACAAATGCAGCATTCCCATAATTCTCCCCTTATAAGAGGTCCTTTCCCTTCCATATGCTTCTCAGACAATGACTCCATCTGTCTTCATCCTTCACCCCTTCCCAAAACTGCCCTTGATGCTCATCTCACCCACTTTTGTCTTGATACAAATGATGGGAGAGGGCACTAAACTTGTCTCCTCACCTATCCTTCCTGTGTCAAGAGGGCCCCCGGCCTTGCTTGGCTGAACTGTCAAACTTGGGGATAAAATAAGGGAGAAGCTGAGGAAGACCAGGGACAGAAGTGAGCTTGTCTCTTGTTGACTCACCTCTATAAAGAACTAGAACAGGAGGAGGCAATGCTCTCAGCAGCCCCCAGGATCTGTCTCTTGCTTCAACAATATTTGGGCAGGACATGCCCACTTTCTAACCTCTGACCACCTTCCAACCTCTTTTCCAGTCACCACCTTTGGAATGATCTCAGCCACCCTCAGCCTCTGAGACCAGACAACACCGTTTTTTGGGCTTAACGCCTTATTGCTAAGCAACCATGAGCTCCCAAATTAGTCAGAAATATTCCACTGAGGTGGAGTCTGTTGTTAACCACCTGGTCAATTGGCATCTGAGGGTGTCCTACACTTACCTCTCTCTGGGCTTCTATTCTGACCTAGACAATGTGGCTCTGGAGGGTGTGAGCCACTCCTTCTGGGAGTTGGCCCAGGAGAAGCTAGAGGTGCCAAGCATCTCTTGTAAATGGGAAACAAGTGTGACAGCCAAGCCCTCTTCCAGGACCTGCAGAAGCCTTTCCCAAGATGAGAGGGTAAAACTCGGGGATGCTATGGAAGCTGCCACGGTCATGGTGAAGAACCTGAACCAGGCTCTCTTAGAGCTGCCTGCACAGACCTTCACCTCTGTGACTTCCTGGAGAACCGTTTCGTGAATGAGGAGGTGAAATTGAGAAGATGGGCAACCACCTGACTAACCTCCACAGGCTGGCCAGGGCGAGTATCTCTTCGAAAGGCTCGCCTGCAAACATGACTAGGAGCCTTTGGCGCCCAGAGGCCTTTGAGGGGCCCCTCCCCATATCCCTGCATCTGGCTTCTGCTTGAGCCTTTCCCTTCAACCACTAGGCAGCGTTTTAACCACACTAGAGCCCTCTCCCATGCCATGGACCACATAGAAATAATAAAGCTTTTTGCAGGGGGAAAAATAGTTCAGGAGGAAACTAAGAAAATAAAATTTAGCTCTCCAAAATTTAGAACAATCTTAACCTTCCTTATGTAATTTATTGAGGCCACCTTAGTGCTTTGTTTAGGGTGAAGAAATGTTGATCCTTTTTACTGCTAGTAGGTTTTATCCAGCCATGAAAACAGGGATGAAATTATAAAGCTTGGTCTTCAAATATGCCCTTGTTTTCGTTTAAAGCCAAATACCTAGCTCTGTTTTAATTTTACTTTATACTGCTCATTAGATCCACAAGACAGTAATTGCATTTTTCATGTCCACAAACTCCATTTCTTGACATCTTTTCTTTAATCTTTAACCATGTAATTCTGCAGCTATAATACATAATAAATGGGAACTTATCACCATTTGTTTTATTGTATTTACTGTACTTTTATGGAAAAAGAAAATATATAGCCTTTTAGTTGATATAAGGTATAAAGATCAAGGAAAGTCTAATTCAAGTTGAAAACCAACAACATTTGCCAGGTGATAAACTGCCCCAGGGTTCCATGTCTGAGAGAAGATTCGAGCACGAAGTACACATATTATATTATTCATCTGTATCTCACTCGCCAATGATATTGTAACTTTAGAAGTAGCATCTATACTTTAAGTGGCTCATGCTGAGATGTAAGATTCTGCTGACAATATTTATTTTAAAAACTTACAAACACTAGTTCTCTTTTCTTATTGCTCCAGCCACTTTAGTACATAGTACATCGAAGCACATTCATAACTGTTTTGTGTATGGAATGATACATGTAATTCACATTCAATGAAAAAAATGTGGAAAACATAGGAAAGCACAAAGAGGAAAAGCACAATGGAACCAGTAATCCACCTGTCAGCAAGCACCACGGTTGATAGTTGGTATTTCTGACATACTAGGGGCCCGGTGCACAAAAATTTGTGCACTCGGGGGGTCCTTCAGCCCGGCCTGTGCCCTTTCCCAGTCTGGGACCCCTCAGGGAATGTCCTGCTGGTATGCCTGGCCAGCCTGGGTGAGGGGCTGATGGCTGTTTGCAGGCTGGCCAAGCCCCCCAGTGTCGACCCTCACCCCATTGGTGTGTGGCAAGCCTGGGTGACAGTCTGAGGGCCATTTTCAGGCTGCCCACAGTCCCTTCAGGGTTTGAGTCCCTACTGGGGTACCTGGCCAGCCTGCGTGAGAGGCTGAGGACCGTTTTCAGGATTTCAGGCTGCCCACAGCTCCCATTGACCCAAGGTCCCAGCGAGGCTGGCTGGAATCAGGTTTCTGGGTTGATTTATCTTCTATAATTGAAACACTGTTGCTTTGAGCCAAGGCCTAGGCAGGTAAGGAAGCCTCCTGTTTGTTTCAGCTTGGTGGCTTCTATAATTGAAACATTGTTACCGTGAACAGAGGCTCAGCCAGCCCAGGCAGGCAGTTGCAATGGAAGCCTGCTGTTTACTCTAGCTTCGTGGCTGCTGGCCACCATCTTGGCTGGGTTAATTTGCATACAGCTGCTCTGATTGGCTGTGGGCGTGGTTTGGCTGGTGGGTGTGGCTTAGGCATCCAGGAGAGATGGTCAATTTGCATATTACTCTTTTATTAGATTAGATAGAAATAGAGTAGTAGGGGTAGAGAGGCATATATCTTTTTTTGGTTAATCCTCAGCTGAGGATATTTTTCCATTAATTTTTAGAGACACAGACAGAGAGAAACATCAATGTGAGAGAGACGCAGCGATTGGTTGCCTCCTGCACACACCCTGACCAGGGCTGGGGAACCTGCAACCAAGGTATGTGCCCTTAATGGGAATCTAATCTGGGACCCTTCAGTCCATGGGTTGACACTCTATCCACTGAGCCAAACCAGCTAGGGCATGGCATACATCTGTTAAGACAAAAATGACATTGTATAGAGGATTGGGGAGACACAAAGGTGACAGAGATGCTGCAAATGCATCAGAGTTGATGCAAGACCATCTGAAAAAGAAGTGGAAAATCTGAACTACCTAAACCTGGAAACTTCCAGGACAAAGTTCTAGGATTCTAACCTTGACTTCCTCAGGGTGCAGTCTAGTTGTGTTTCAGTAGTTCTAGTTCTGGGGTATTTGTGGCCTGCTCAGGTCACAGCAAGTCACAAGAAAAATCCTGTCCCTTATGGAGCTCTCATTCTAGGGAGACCAGATGGTCAAATGCCTGTTGCTGCTGTGTCAATTCGTTCATTCATTCATTCATCTAACTAAGTGAGAGCCCACTATAATGACTTTGTAATGTGTCAACTTGGCTAGGCTGAACCACATTTTCCAGAATTTCCTTTCTCGCGTGAGATTTGAAGAGTAGAAGGGAAGCAGCAGCCATTTTGCAGCTCACATACATTGTCTCTACGTGCTCGCCCAACTCACTGGTATGAAGCAGTGACAAGGCTTGCAACAGCCACCTCCCCCAGATCCTCCCTCAACTTCTCTGACTCCTAGGCTGGCTGCGGGCATTCACCTCCATGATGACAGGCACTACCATTGGACTGTCAGCCTTGTTAGTGTCTTTTCACTCTGCTCCACTCTCCAAAACCCAGTTCTGACATATCTGATATTGCTTACCTTCCACTTCTGCTGCGCCCTGCATTTCACTTTTATTTATTTATTTATTTATTTATTTATTTATTTATTTAGGTAATCCTCACTCAAGGATATTCCCCCAAATGATTTTTAGAGAGAATAGAAGGGAGGAGAGACACAGAGAAACATTGATGTGAGAAAGAGACATTAATTGGTTACCTCCCACTTGCACCCCAACAGGGGGCTGGGGATCAAGCTTGCAACCGAGGTACATGCCTTTGACTGGAATTGAACCCGAGACTCTTCAGTCAGCAGCCTATGCTCTAATCACTGAGCAAAACTAGCCAGGGCTGCATTTTACTTTTCCTTAGTTAAGGAAACCATGATATGTCACTTATTATGAACATTTTCATTTATTTACTTATTCATTCAACAAATATTTTAATGAGATTCTCCTAAATGGCAACACCTCTGCTAGGTGCTGGGGATACAGTGGAGAATAGAACAGATGTGGCCTCTGTCCTCATGGAGCTTAGAGTCCAAACAAGAGGACAGAACAAAAAAAATCAATTAAACGAATAAAACTGGATTAAAAATGAGCGGGGCTGTGTAAATAGAGAAAAGTGGGCCAGAGTAGATAGGAAGTAATACTAAGATAGACAGGAAGGCCTTTGTGTCGAAATGCATTTTTATATATTAGAAAGTCAGAAAGATAAAGACCCCTTGAGAAAGCAGTTTTTGTTAGAAGTGTTCATCCATTTGGAAAATACTCCATAGAGATTAAATTTCTTGAGAAGAAATGAGAAGAAAAATTAGCAGTCTGAGAAACCCATGTTTAGGAAGAAAGAGATAATCATAAAAGATTCACTGGGCGAAGAGGAAAAGTTGGGTCTTATCCTTTTGTTCTGAGGGAATATATTGAAAGTAAGTCTTGTATTCTCGCAGAGCCTATTTATTTAGAATTATTTTTTGAAAGTGGTCCTAGTCCGTGCCACAAAAAACCTCTCAGTGAAGGGATGAGATACAGGGGTAACTCTGAGCGAACAGGCTTGGGACAAACATCTGGGGGGTGTGTGTATGTGTGTGTTCACTCTTTTTCCTACACAGAAACCTGCTTGACTAGTCCATTCTAGGGAAATGAACAAGATGATGGCTCTGCATTTTCTCTGATGCTACCTGGGAACCAAGAATGATTCCACTCAGATGGGTTGTGAGCACCAGGAATTACCCAAGTTAGAAGTATTCCCCAGGGAGTGTCGGTTCCCTGGTCAGGGGTTCCTGGTGACCCTGGAATAATTCACATCTGCCACGGAGTGGAAGGGTCATGACTTTGTTTTGTGTGTGTCTCCTCATAGTACCAAGCAAAGTGCTGTGCACCCAACAGGGAAATCGATCCTTGTTGATTATTTCATACAAAAGTTTTCCACCTGTGCAAAGTCAGCTTCTAAAGCTTTTAGAAGTTGGGGACTGAAGTGTGGACTCAGTACACAGAGACCCCAAGAAGGAGGTAGCAAGTCTTCTTCTAATTTTCCCATGATGGTTCCAGGTCTAGCTGCTGGCTTTGGATCCAGAGGAACTATGCTCCTCAGGTTGAACTTCCACGGATTAGAGGAAGAACTAAATGATGAGGTAGGAGCCATGCCAAGCCAATGTGATGAGGAACAGAGTAACACCACTTTCTTCTCAAGCGAGGACATGGCTTTCAAAACAAGAAGAAACACTGTTCTTTTAGAAATTCCAAATTTCCCCTACTCATTTGCTCTCAGGGCAATATCAATAGCCCATTGTCATTCCTCGGCTTCTCTAAGTTCCTTAAGTGAGGTACCAGCATACTGACAGGCTATTAGAGAAAAAAAAAAAAAGACATGGGAAGAGAAATCAGGCTAAAGTTTCTATTTAAAAGTTAGTTACCTACCCTGGAATCTGACATTCTCTTCATGTCAGAATATTCGTAGCATCTGAGGTCCATCTTTTCCCCAGGAGACTAAGCACCAGACACTTCCCAGATTTCTGTTATGAATATTTTTACAAACCTGGACCCATGCAAAGGCCCAGTAATTACCTTTAAAAACAGTGGTGTTCTTCAGCCTTATTGTAGTCTGGCCCTGATTAGCGGATATAAAATATGGCCTCTAATAAGACCTTGTCACAGTTCACTCACCTTACCTAGTAATGACCTTTACATGACCTGTCAGGGATCAGCTGACATAAAGAAATCATTAAAATTCAAGCAAAAGGGGAAAATAAAAAGGACATATATGAAGGTTTAATCCAAGGTCATCCAGTCTAAAGCTCTCAGCCAGAAAAATGTCACAATCTTTCCTCCCGTGAGGCATGTGGGTAGAAAACACATTAAGCAACGTTGAGAACTCTGCGGCCTTCCCACAGCTCCAACAGAGGAATGGCAGCTTGAGACCCTACCTCCACCTCTAGCTGTGCCTGTGACCTGGCTTCCATCTTGGACTCAGAGGTCAAGCCAGGAACAACCTTGATTTACTATACTGCACTGGAGCAATTTCTCAAGAAGGTTTAGCTCAAAATTCAATATTTATTGTATGAAGCACTTTCAAAATTCTTTGTTATCAAAGGTCTTTCCCTAGAGCCTTGGAGAAGATTACAAAGGAATACTTCTTCTGCTTTCTTCTTTCAGTTTATTTCTTAGGAAATACCTCCAGACCTGCCAAAGTCACCAAGGACTGAAGGATTTCATTGGTGCCTTCGCACATGGAACATTTGGTCAGCTCTCATAACTTTTTCCACTGCCATTCCCTGAGGAAGAAAAAGAAGATCTGGCAAAGATGGACTGTTTACCTCTGGTTTCTTGGCTGCTCTGATCGAGTGACTCCAAGTGGCAGTTTCAGTAACAAGGCTGAGCATTTGTATAATTTATTGCTCATATCTTTGTCCTTCACAGTGAGTGGCCCCACTGTCATGGCCCCACTCTACTTTTGTCCAGGTATTTTGCCTTCTCCCTTGTTTTGTTACCTCATTTTCCCTTCTGTCCATCTATTCATCCATAAATCCATTCACTAGCCATCCATTCATCCTTCTATCCACTCCTCCAAACGTAAGGTTTTACTATATGCCAAGCTCTGCACTAGAAATTGACTCTAAAAATAAATAAGAACTTGTGGCAGGCACATGCATATATAGCTCAAATATGTGCAGAGGCTGAGGTGTGCATAAGACCAAGGGACTGATGGTGTCCACAGCAGAAGCATCACCTTCAGCTGTCCCCGCTATGGGGGACTTTCTCTTAAAGGGACCTCTCTGATCCAACTCCTGATGTTCATGCCCTTGTGTGATCCCTCCTGTTGAGAGGGTGGGACCTGTGATTTATTTCTAATCAATAGAATATGGCAAAGGTGACAGGATGTGGGTGATTATGTGCATGGGATTACATCATTATCCTATATAAGAAAAGGCTAATATGAAAATTGTCCTCTCTACGGGGAGTTTGACTGGGAGTTTGACCAGGGAGCAGGGCTGGCCAACCAACCACCCATGGCCCCTCCCCCCAGTCAGTCTGCCCCCAATTGGGATTGGGGGGCCCCAATTGGGGTGGACCGGAAGGACCCCACTCATGCACGAATTCGTGCACCAGGCCTCTAGTGTCACATAAAGTTATAATGACCATCTTGCTGGAGTCTCTGTCTCCCTTTCTGGCAAGTGGCCACATTGGGAAACCTCACATGGCAGGGAGCTGCAGGTTAGCTTTAGGAGCTGAGGGCAGCCTCTAGCCAACAGAAACGCAAGAAATGGAAGAAACGGAAGCCCTGCATCACATGCTACCAGAACTGAACTCTGTCAATAAGCTGAAGGGTTGGAAGTGGCCCCTTCCTCAGTCAAGCTTCAGCTGAGAACCAGCCCCAGCTGACATCTTTATTGAAGTCATGTGAGACCTTAGAGAAAAGACCCAACTAAGTGGTGCCTGGACGCCTTACCTATAGGAACTGTCAGGTAATGCATGTGTGTTGTTTTAAACCCTACATTTATGGTAACTTTATGCAACCCTAAAAATCTATTACACCTCCTGAGGAGCAGCTGTGCGATGCCAAGTTCTGGGAAGGGGCTGACAGTTGGAGGAATGCTTCTAATCTCCATGCTCATTCATTTAGTCATTCGGCAAGTATTCATTGAGCACTTACTATCTTACTATGCATGAAGCACTGTTCTGGATATGTTAATACACAAAAGAAAATCTCTACTCATGACTCTTACATTCTAGTCGAGGAATATAAACATTAAATTAATAGACTTATTATTAAATGGTAAGTACTATAGGAAAGGATAGACAAGGGGGCTGGGCATGCCAGGAAGGCGGATTGAAAATTTTGAGGGGATGTCTCATTGAAAAGGTGACACTTGAGTAAAACTTGAAAGAGGTGAGGAAATATTACACCAGGAATTCCAGGCATCTGCTATGAGTACAACTTCTAGCATGGATTCAAGGTCTAATCCTGCACCAGGCAGTTGTGTGGGGGGGTCATAACTGCCCTTTTCAACTTCATTTCCCACCTCTTCTCCTCCACTGCCCAAGTCCACCCTGCATCCTCACCTCCTAGCCCTCTACCATTCCCCAAACCCACCCATCAAGAATCCTCACTCCTCATTCTGTGCACCTGACAAAAATGCCTTCCCTCCCCATTCTCCTCAACAGTCACCTCACCCTGAGGCCTCCTCTGCACCCTATTCCTGCAGAATGTCAGCCCCTCCTCCATATTCCCTCCAAGTTTGTTTATGATTTTATCGTGAGTTTTCCACTTTCCACATGTGTTACAGCTGGCATTTTTCTCTTAAAAATATTGTGGGCTCATTGACTACAGGGACTTACCTGAATTTCCAGACTCTTGTATATTATAGATGTTATTTGTTGAAAAAAATTAAGTTGGACGTCAGTCCTCTGTGGTTCTCTCCCTCTCTCTCTCTCTTTCTCCCCCCCCCCCCCCTTTCCCTGCCTCCCTTACTATCTGTCTTTCTCTGAACATCTCTTTCTGCCTCTTTAAGTGTCTTCCTCTTTCTAAGCCTCTGTTTTCCCCTGTACACATAGACACATGCACATGGATACCCACAACATATATGTAGAAGTTTATTTTGAGCATCTTGAGGACAGGTGAGAAGGAAATGAGGGTAGAATGGGGGAGGATTGGGGTGGAAGGAAAACCTTTACTTCAATGAAAGAACTAAATTTACAGCTGGCACCTCTTAAATATTAGAGTAAAATAACCACATTTTTGCCCTGCATCCACCTTTGCATGTTCTTAGGGTTTCTCACCTTCGTGTTCTTAGGGCTTCTTCGTAGAGGCTCTGTTGAATCATATAGCTGATCTGATCAGATAGCTCTATTATGGGTGAGTGTCCTGTGTACTGTAGGATGTTTAGCGGCACCTCTGTCTTTTCACCACCAGTAGCAGCCTTCCATTGTGACAATCAAAAACATCTCTAGCTTGTCAAATGTCCCTTGAGGACAAAATCCCCGTCCTCCATTGGGAACCGCTAATGCAACCTTTTCCTCCCAAGATAGGAAGCATTTACCTGCATTTTCCAGGCAGTGTCGTAGGCATATAGTTTCTACAGGGTGCAACAGAGAACACAGTGTCTGGGTTCAGGACAGAACAGCAACCTCAGCCTGTTCTCAGCATTCCCTGATCTGGCCCGTTCAGATCTAACACTGACTTTGTGGAGTCTCTGGTAGCTTATGTGCACATTTGTGGGGTCCCTTTGGGGAAGACCTGTCTCTAAGTCAGGACACAGAGCTTGGATTTCGGTCCCCATTCACGAGCTCTACTAGCCTATAAGTACAGTCTGCACACTGTACACATGTATACTGTAGCCCTGGGCACAACCTCCCTCTGCTACTAACCAGTGGGGTGGCTACCAGTGTGATTTTCTTCTAAAACAATGACAGCCCTGTTCTTTTTTTAAAAAAAAAATAATGTTTTTATTGATTTTAGAGAGAGAAAGGGAGAGGGAGGAGGGAGAGAGATAGGAACATCGATGAGAGAGAAACATCAACATCGGTCAACTATCTCCTGCACGTTGCCCATTGGGGATCAAGCCCACAACCTGGGCATGTGTCCTGACTAGGAATCCAACCAGTGACCCCCTGCTGCATGGGTCAGCACTCAATCACTGAGCCACACTGGCCTGGCAACAGCTATGTTCTTCTCTAGCATAACCATAGCTGAGGTGCTGCAAATCAGGTGGGGTGAGGTACAAAGAGGCACATTTTTTTGTTTCTTAAAGAAACAGACTGTCTTTGCCAAATGTAATTCATCCAGTGGTAAAATTTGGCCCCCTGTGTAGAAGATCAGCCTAAACTAGAAGGAGCAGGAGGCTACATTGTTGTGAAAATTAGGTAGAACTCAGAAAACATGTAGGATGAAAATGTACTTGACAGATGACTAGAGAAACCAACGACCCACACTTACAAACCAGTTTCTGGGACTTTGTGTGACAAGAATCTCAGGGACTTGCAAAGGGAAATTTGACTACTCATCTGACCTTACAGTGGTTCTCAACCTGTGGGTTGCAACCCCTTTGGTGGTCGAACGACCCTTTCATAGGGGTCACCTAAGACCATCCTGCATATTAGCTATTTACATTATGACTCATAATAGTAGCAAAATTACAGTTATGAAGTAGCAATGAAAATAATTTTATGGTTGGGTCACAACATGAGGAACTGTATTTAAAGGGCCAGAAGACTGAGAACCACTGCCTTAGATGCATCCACCCTGGGAAGATTTATGTAACTTGATCCTGTCCTTAACGGAGGAGCAGTGGTGTAAGAACTAGCATTTCAACCCCATGCCTAAAATGTTTATACATATGAAAGTACTTAGAGGAAGTGTACATCATTTTTCATTTGGTTTGTTACTGAGAGAGTATTTGGACACAGTCTTATTTGTTTTCCAAATTCTACTTTTGAACCAACTTCCTCACAGGCCTGACTTTCTTCACAGAATTGCACACACATTCAAGACACAGCCTTGGAGTCTCAAACAGATAATTCATACAGCCACATGTCTTTCCTAGAGAGGTGAAAGCATGATGGCTTTTTAAAATTTATTTTATTTTTTTCAATATATATTTTTATTGATTTCAGAGAGGAAGGGGGGAGAGAGAGAGAGAGAGAGAGAGAGAGAGAGAGAGAGAGAGAGAGAGAAAGAGAGAGAGAGAGAGAGAGAATTTAGTACAGAAGTAATATTTGAAGAAATAATAGCTGAGAATTTTCCAAAGTTAAAAAAAAAAAAAGACCAACCACAGAGTTCACAGTTGAGAAAACCCAAAGGAAGATTAACACAAAGAAAAAACAATTGCCAGGCACATAATGGTCAACCTGCTGAATTTTTAAGATCTAAAGAAAAACTTAAAGGAAATCAGAAGAAAAGAAAAACAAAACAATAAATACAGAGGAACAAAGGTAAAAGTGACAATGCACTTTTCCTCAGGAAATATGCAAGCTATAAACAAGGAAGTGGTATTTTAAAATACTGAAATAAGCCCAGCTGTCATGGCTCAGTGTCTGAGCATTGACCTATGAACTGGGAGGTCACCAGCCATGAGCCCGGCTTCTGGCTGAG
>PVJC01038023.1:0-16966 GCA_004026665.1 Murina feae
AAGGAGAGAATCTTAAAAGCTGCAAGAGAAAAGAAGTTAGTTACCTACAAGGGGGCACCCATACGACTGTCAGCTGATTTCTCAACAGAAACTTTGCAGGCCAGAAGGGAGTGGCAAGAAATATTCAAAGTGATGAATAGCAAGAACCTACAGCCAAAAATACTTTACCCAGCAAAGCTATCGTTCAGAATTGAGGGTCAGATAAAGACCTTCACAGACAAGAAAAAGCTAAAAGAGTTCATCACCACCCAACCAGTATTATATGAAATGCTGAAAGGTATCCTTTGAGAATAGAATAGAATCAGAGGCATAGAAAGGGAGTGGACTGACATTTTTCGGGGGTTAAGGGTGTTGGGGATGTGTGAAGAGACTGGACAATAATTGTACACCTATGGATGAGGACAATGGGGGGGGCAAGGTCAGAGGTTGGGGTGGGAATTGGGAGGAGGGGAGCTATGGGGGAAAAAAGAGGAACAACTGTAATAATCTGAACAATAAAAATAAAAAAAAATAAAATAAATTAAAAAAAAAAAAAAAAAAAAAAAAAAAAAAAAATAAAAAAAAAAAAAAAAAAAAAAAAAACAATGACTTTTCAAAAGGAAAAAAATGAGAATTACAGAGAAGTTAGTATTTCATAGTTAGGAAACCCTACTGGGAAAATGGTATTGGGTTCCCCTTCACTGAAGGCATGGAGTATTTCTCTATTCTGCATCAAATCCACTCTCTAGAATTTGCTCCCCAAAATGCTGTTCTCTCAGGCTCTTGGCTTATTCCTCTGCAGTGTCTATCCTGCTTTCCTCCTTAGCCACTTCTGCAAAAGGCATTGTAGAATATTCCTTTCTTCTTAGCTCAGCTCCTTTATCAGCCTGCTTCCTGAATACAAGGCATAGGAAAGCAGAAATCCTTCTCATATTAATATGTCCCTCTCTCTTTCAATTAGTCTGTCAATACTTTTGCCAAAATAATTCTCTCAGTATTCTTCAGTATTTGATTTCAGTTTAGCACATGCTTCAAAAGTCACACTCAAATTATTTATTCAGACATGCCCTTCTAGACTTAATTGAAGTTGTACTGGTATTAAGGAACATTCACTTACCTAGGAAATTTTTCTGACTGATATGTTAGGTAACTTCTTAATCTTTAAGATTTTAACAGATGCCATGGTGACAGAGTCAAATCAGACTGACTCCCCAAAGTTTCCAGTTGCCCAGCCCTGCCTAACTCACCTCTGAGTTGGGCTGCAGGAATGCGGAAGGGAGCTAACTGCATTGCATCCGGCCACCAACCAATCAGACCCCAGCCCCTACTCGACCAATCAGCAGGGGCCACGAGCATTACCTCATCAACTGCCCCTAGACCCCCTATAAAACCTTTGTTCTGTTGGAACTCACTCTCTCTCTCTGCTCTGCCGCTGTGTCGGTGAGTGTGTGTGGGACAGAGTTTGAGCTAGCTCGAATAAAGGCTCTTTGCTTTTGCATCGGACTTGGGCTCTCTGGTGGTCTTTGGGGATCATGAAATCTGGGCATAACAATGGAAGCACTTTTGTTTTGGTCAATGCCAGTGGGCTATTATTTTTTTCTCTCTCTCTTTTTTTGTTTTACCTCCATCCTTGTCCCCTTTGGGCTGTGTTTTAACAGCTATGCTGTTGATTTGATTTCTATCCACACGCTGTAATTAATTTGAGAATACTTTATTGACATAAAATGTTATTGACAACAGTCTTCTTTTCTCTCCTCCCCTGTACATCTCTTTCTCTCTGTCTGTGTCTGTCCCTCTCTCCTTCCCTCACTCCAAAGTCATTTATCTAATTTTGATTATATTTCTTGTAATTTACTTCAAATCTCTATGTAAGGAAGAAGAAGGAAAACAACTCACAAAAAAATCCGCTAAGTTTAAGTACATAATGAGAAATTTATATGGACTTTCCAAAAGCTATTCCAGAAATGTTTTACAACATAATACAGTACTAAAATTCTGGGATTTATTACAATTACAAAGATATGTCTTATCTCATTATATTCTTTTCAATAGTATATTGGACATTAAAGACTAAGTTTTGGCTTTGTTAGGGACATAATTGATTTGTTAATAGCACACACAAATAGGTGTAGTAGAATTTCCCAATTAATTGCAATCAGTTTTGGAAGGACATTATGATCATAGTTTAGTTTTTCAGTTAAAGAGTTCAATCATATAAATTACGTTTCCTTTTAACATTTAAATTAAGAAATTAACGAATACATTAATCTATATAAGTCAAAGTCATTCTGACATTTTAAGGTAATCTGTTAAATTAATTTCATTTGCACTGCTATTAATATATCTAATATAATAAAAGAGAAACATGCAAATTTGACCGTTACCACCAGCCAATCAGAGCGGCTGTATGCAAATTAACCCAGCCAAGATGGAGGCCAACAGCCATGGAGCTAGAGCAAACCAAAGGCTTCTGTTGCAACTGCCTGCCTAAGCTTGCTGAGCCTCTGCTCACGGCCACGCCCACCAGCCAATCAGAGCGGCTGTATGCAAATTAACCCAGCCAAGATGGAGGCTAGCAGGGCGGCTCTGCACTGGGAGCCTCCACAGCCGGCCGGCATAGCTGTGCCAGGTGTGTCAGCTCAGTGGGAGGGGGGATCTGGCCTGGGGCCTCCTTGGGGCATCCAGGAGCAGCTGTCCTGGGTCTGCTGCCTAGCTCCACCCCCGGGAGCCTCAGAGGAATATCCAGGAGCGCCTGTCCCGGGTCCACTGCCTGGCTCCACCCCCTGGGGGCCTTCCTGGGGCATGCAAGAGCACGGGGCCTCTGCAGGTTGTGCAGGAGCAGCGTCCTGGGTCCACTGCCTGGCTCTGCCCTGGGGGCCTCCGCAGGGTGTCCACCCGTCCAGGGTCCGCTACCTTCATCCGCCCCCCAGAGGCCTCCACAGGGCGTGTGGGAGCATCTGCTGCACAGTGCGGAGAATCCAAAGCCAGTTCACTGCCCAGCTCCACCCCGGGTGTGTTTGCTCAGCAGCAAGGCCCCACCGAGGGATTCTGCACCAGCGTCCACCCCTGGCTTGCCACCCAACTCTGCGCCAGGTGTGTCCCCTCAGCGGTATGGGCCCACCAGGCGTGTGCAATCGTGAGCCCTCCGGTGGGAAACATCCAGCCTTCCCACCCCCCAGTGCACGAACCCTGAAGGGGCTGTGGGCAGCCTGAAAATGGCTCTCAGCCCCTCACCCAGGCTGGCCAGGCATGCCAGAAGGTGAACATCCCCCCCGAGGTGTCCCAGACTGCAAGAGGGCACAGGCCGGGCTGAGGGACCCCCACTCCCCGAGTGCACAAATTTTTGTGCACCGGGCCCCTAGTATGTGTATATATATATATGTGTGTGTGTGTGTGTGTGTGTGTGTGTGTGTGTGTATATATATATATATATATATATATATATATATGAATATAAACTCTTAGAAACATATTCATTAAATTTGCTATTGCTCCCAAAATACTTTACATGCTTGATGAATTTGATATAATTAGATAATAAAAATATAATCTGAATTATACTTTTTAGACATGGCATGCACACAAAATACAATAGGAAAGTATATATTTTTTTCAAAACAGCTTGCTAATACAATCAAATATATTACATATCTTTATTTAATTTGAATAGAGCTATTAAGAAGCAATGATGACTTGACAGAATTTCTGAATGTCTATCTCTTGTAATTGCTATGTCAGCTTTCTTACCTTCCTTCCTTCTTTTCCTCCCTCCCTTCCTTCCTGTCTTCTTTCCTTCTTTTTCTTCCTTTTTCCTTCTCCTCCATTTTCTCCTTTTTTGGGGGGGTCCTCAAACTTTTTAAACAGGGGGCCAGTTCACCGTCCCTCAGACAGTTGGAGGGCCTGACTATAGTTTTAAAAAAACACAACTCTGAACAAAATCTTATGCACACCGCACATAACTTATTTTGAAGTAAAAAACAAGGCGGCAAAAACACCTAGCGGGCCAGATAAATGTCTTGGGTAGGCCGCATGTGGCCCGCAGGCCATAGTTTGAGGACCCTTGTTACTCCTTGCTCTTCTTCTTCCTGCCCCTCTTCCACCTCCTTTCTTTTATGGGTATGGAATTACAATATGCCAAGAATTCTTCTAGCTATTGGTGTTAACGCTGTTCATAAAACTAACCTCAAACACATTGCAGCAGGATTATTTCAGAAACTGAGTAGTGCTTTGGCAAACATAAATAAACCAATATCATAGACAGTTATTGGAGAAAAATATATGCTGCACTAGCTGGTTTTGAGTTAAATATTTGAGATTATACCTTAATGAAGAGAGAAATGCAGCAATGCAATAATAGTGAAGCAGGAATTTGGGGGGAACATATGCAGGCTTAGGGATTTTTTAGTATTGGGGTCCATGGAAAAGCGTGGGGCTGCAGACTGGGAGAAGGTACATTTCCATAACACAAGGAAGCCAGGTGCAGTTGCATTTCCATAGGAAAAGGAAGCAGCAACAGGTATACTTCCATAAGACAAGGGAACTGGAAGTAGCCAAGAAAGGTCTATATTTACAAAATAAAAAGAAGGAAGCCCTTTATTCAGAAAGAGAAGAAGAAAGCCCAAGGGGAAAGGGAGAACAATAAGGAAGGAGGAGGGAGAATTCTCCTCACACATACCATGTGAGGTTCAACCTTTGAGCCCCGGAGTTACTATAGTAACCAACTGGAAAGGAAATATTAACCAATCAGAGGGAATATCAGGACACAGGAACTGCAGCCTTTATAAGCTACAGAGAAAAGGGACTCAGTAGACTCTTTGCCTTCCCTATGTGGGAGTCAGTTCTGTGGGGTTCTTTCCCTCTCCCCATGTGGGAGTCTGCGCTTGTTCTTCAATAAATTTCCACCTTTGCTATACCACTTTCTGTCCGTGGATTCATTCTTCGATTCTGGCAGATAAAGAATCTGGGTTCCAGTCCAAAAATTAGGTATCAAAAGGGTTAGTGCTTTAGGCTAAGGAAAGGAATACCCAGCACTAAATCCCTAGGGCTGAAAAATTCCTGGTAGAATTAAGGAACTGAAATAAGATGGGCAGTAGGAAAGGGCATGAGTAATGGAAAATGAATTCATAAGGTATCCTAAAACTAAGATGTTGAAGTCACTAGACAGTTCCTCAACTACCTTATTTTTGCTTCCTGTTTTCCTTTTGTTTTTTACTTTCCTAGTTCAGAGGAAATTCTATATATTTTTCCTACTATTTCTACTAAATTTTTTTATGATGCTACAATATTTTAATAACCAAGATATAGTTCTTATTTCTGAGTATTTTTTTATAGTACTTCATTATTGTTTTATGGATGTAATATGCACAAGAATAGCCTATTTTTCTTCAGACTTACAGGATCTATACAAAACAGTTTTCAAGTGATTTAGATGACATTTTCTTTTTCACTCCATTAGAATCATTAATTCATTTTTAATTCAGTGTGATTCATGTTTAATAGTTTTCATTCCATCCCAGTTGTTTTAAAAGATACATATAATAAAATTTAACCTTTGTGGTGTAGTTTTATGGGTTTGATAGATGCATAGGATTATTTTATCTCTCAACACAATTACATATTGAATAGTTTCATTTCTCAAAAAATTCACTCATGATATACATTTGTAGGCAACACCTCCGCCAACTCTTCACATTATTTAATCTTATATTTTTTCTGACTTCAGAATGTCAAAGAAATTGATCACACAATAGGTACCCTTGCATATCTGGCTTATTATCACTAGAAAATGCATTAAAGTTATATCTATATTTGTATGTAAATAAATAACTCCTTTTATGTTTCCAAGTAGTATCCAATTGTATGATTCTATCACAGATAATCTAACTTTTGGATAGTTAAAGGATATTTGGCTTATATCCAGTTTTTCAAAATTATGAATATAGCTACTATAAATATTCACTAGCTCTTGGTAAAATTAGATGACAGATAATTGAGTGATAGGTAGTTAGTTTCTGGTATAAATATATTTATATTTCTACATAAAATAAAATTTCTTCAAGTGGACTTGTTGCTGATAATAATGGTCTTAAATAGTTTCAACACATAATAATTTATCTCTTAATACTTTGTAGAAGAATATATACCTTCAGGGCTTAGAGAGAATCAACTTTCCATTCTATTCACAATGACTTCTTTCTGCTTTTAGCTCTTTCTTCATGATTTGAATCTTTGCACTTCAGATCAACTGTAGAGAGACCATTTTATGGGATCTAGGAAAAATCTAAAGCCAATTTACAGAGGGAAAAATCCTTTAGAAATTTGCTACTCAGAATATGGTATAAATAGCAGCAGCCCCTGCCTTGGCCAGGTGGCTAAGTTGGTTGGAGTGTTATTCACCCACCAGAAAGGTTGTGGGTTCAATCCCCAGTTGGGTAACATAGAGGAGGCAACCAATAATCTATGTTCATCTCTTACATCAATGTGTGTGTGAGGTTTTTTTTCTCTCTCTTCCTTTCTCTCAAATCAATAAAACATATCCTTGGAATAGGATTTATAAAACAAAACAAAACAACAAAAAAAAAACCCCTAGCAGTCCCAATATCATGTAGGTGTTCATTAGAAAAGCAGAATATTAGATCCCAACCCAGATTTACTGAATAAGAATCCTAAGAACCATAGGTGAGTTGGCACATTAATGTTCAAGAAACACTGCTTTCAAGGACAAATCAAAACTTGGACTGATAGTAAAAAAAAATCCCATCTAATATTCTTTACTCAATGATTATGATTTCATTATTATCACTTTACCTTTCTTTCAAAGTCTGAGAGAACCTTCATGTGCCCCAAATAATTCTGGTTCATTTAAAATGGATGTCTTTTCAGAACACAGAGATACAGGACTCAGTATCACTCTCTCATTTGAAAGTATCCCAGTTCATATATCACACAATTATACAGAAAAGGATGACAAGCTCTTCGTCGTTATTGAAGGCCAATGTGAGTATGTATTGAATTGTACAGGCTCTAAAACTTTGTTTCCTATTCTTCAGAAAATGCATTTATAGATTATTTTGAATAAAATGTAGAGGATTGAATAATGATGTCCTCTAACCAAGGTAAATGTCACACTTTACACTTAGTACGTGTATTCTAAGTACTGAGTAATACAATGCATACTTATTCTAATAATAATTGTACCTGTTGTAGTTCACAATTTGGGTAAACTGTTAATCTCTGATTATACAATCTGAAATACTGCCTAGAATTCTAATAGTCATAATTTTTACATTCTCAAGAATATTAATTAATAGGTTTTATATTGTAATTTAGAGCAATGAGAAAACATTTTAATCTGAAAGTTTTAAAAGCACACAATTTAATATAGCTAAATAATACATAGAGTGAACAATTATACTTACACTCCATTTACTGACATTTATCCACTACAGTAAAAATGAAACCATCAGAATGGCCATTTATTATATGATTTCAAATCTTACTGTCACAGGAAGCCTAAAGGCATTCTTCTTTTCTTATGTTACTTGTCAATTTTAACTCTGTCCAAAGATGGGCAAAATTCATTATTTTTCTATCTCAGAGTTATTTGGCACTTGTGAACTATTTTGTTATTGTTTCAGTTTGGATAGATTTGCAATTCTTGCATTTTGTTTGAGACTGTGGTTGGACTGAATCCGAAAGACAGAGTAAAAGTCAGCAAAACCTGACAACTTTTCCCTAGCTTTGGTTTGAAATAGGTGAAGTCAGAAATTTTCCAAATCAAAATAGAAATGTAAAATGGAGCCAAAGGGCAAATAAACCCTTAACTCAAAGAGTAGTTGGAGGCATCTTCACGAACATTTGAGACAACACTGAGCTATATACTGAGTCACTGAGTTTCAAGTTCCCTAAGACAAAAGTTGAGTGTCACAGATTTTATGCTCTTCTCTTTTCATCACACTGTTCCACAAATCTTTTTGAAAGTCACAAAAATGAGTCAAAATGAACTGCATGTGGTACAGAATATATTTACCTACTTGCTCCCAACTAACCAATATAAACTTTTCTGTACTTAGTTCATTTAAAAAAATTATGTTAACAGTTAACTATTCTCAGAAGTCTTAAATGGGTGGAAAACAATATTCCAAAATAGTTTTCTAAAAGTTTATTTATTATATGCAACCTGTTTTATCTTAATATGAGTATGATACTTAAAAATAAACAGAAAAAATAAAACTGTGAGGAGCAATCTTCAAATCAAGTCACTTTTACCTTTCATTTGACTCTCAAATATGAAAACTAAGTATTTTACCATAACTTATGCTATTTAATTATAAATAATATATAATTGAGATAATTCAATGTTTCTATATCTGAGAATTACAGTTGAAAAACTTGTGGGTATTTTACTATACCACCTAAATGATGGCTTTTAGATCATTTGTTTTTAAAATCCATCAGTTGATAGCATGGTAGCTAGAGCATAGCATCACTAGACAAGGAGTCAGACAGCACATTCTGTAATCCAAGGATTTCAAATATAACTATGCCTTTTTACAGGTTTTTGCTTCAGTTTCCTGAAGCAGAGTTTGTGTGTGTGTGTGTGTGTGTGTGTATGTCTAGAATAGCTCTAGGTAGGTATTTAAGTAAAATGCAATTGAATCTGTGTTATTTAACACTTATTATTTGAAAGTAGACAAATCTTATAATTTTGTTGGATTCTTTAACATACAAATACTAATACTGCATCATAGCGTTAGGTAGGCCTGCTTGGGTGGGGACTGCCCTGGGATCCTGAACAGTGGTGCAACCAACAATGCCTTCAGACCACCTGTTTATGAGCAACCCACCAGCCAGCAGACCACCAGCAGGCAGGTTCACAACCAGGTGGTAACCTATCCTCTCTTAGCATGTAAATGGTCATGCAGTTTGGACCCTGATCTTTCATATGGCAGGTCAGGTGGTTTAGATTGTCCTCTGACCTTTTCATCCTTAAAGATAACATATAGGCCTCAGTTGTATTTCAGCTCCAGGCTCAGAAAAACAGCAAAAGTAGACAAGTGGCACCCTGGCTGCCTCAGGGCCAGTTTTGACTAATGAACCCCTGCCCTGGCACTTACCAAACAGCAGAGACCAACTATCACTCTGAAAGAGCACACCTGGAAAGCTGATGAATATTCTATTAAGACACTCCTCTGAGACCTCCCCTAAGATTTCCACATGCAAGAGAGAGATAAATTTGCTCAAGACAAAGGAGCCAACATGTGGTCTCCCTCCAAGGAGCACTCCAGTGCCATTTCTCCACAGGACATATCCCCCAATGTCTAAGAGACCCCATGAAACTTGCAACCAGGAGAGCAATGAGCAGTGGCAGCTCATCCCCTGAACCTATCTCCAAGGACCCCTTTTCTCTGACTTCCCAGTGAGTGCCTGAATGAGAAGAATCAAGGTATCAGCTGGTAACTCCAATCAGTAACAATATCATTATAAATATTTCATGAGATGACATATATAGTCTATTTGAATTCCTGGATTATTATTGTTTACTCAAAGACATTAGTCTTCTTTTTTCTGTATTTAAATCTCTACTAAAATATTGTTCATGCCTATAATGATGATTCTGACTTATTACTACAGCCTTTAGCTGAATAGCAGAACCCATGCTGTACAAATATATATATATATCAGAGGCCTGGTGCACGAAAACCCTGCACTGGGGGGAGGGGTGTCCCTCAGCCCAGCCTGCACCCTCTCACAGTCCAGGAACCCTCGAAGAATGTCCAACTGACAGCTTAGGTCCACTCCCCGCCAGCAGTTGGACACCTTTAGTGCTGCTGCAGAGGCGGAAGAGGCTCCTGCCACTGCACTCACCAGCCTTGAGCCCTGCTCAGGGCTTTTGGCTAATGGGTGCTCCCTCTGTGGGAGCGCACTAACCACCAGGTGGTTAGTGTGCATCACAGTGACTGGTCATGCCTACATTTGGTTGATTTGCATATTAGCCTTTTATTATATAGGATATATTTGTACAATCTAACTTAAGAAAAGAGTAATATGCAAATTGACCCTCACTCTCATACAACTAATTCAGGCCCACCAGCTAAGCTATGCCCACCAGCCAATCAGAGCAACGATATGCAAATTAACCCAGCCAAGATGGCAGCCGGCAGCCATGGTGCTAGAGCAAACAGGAGGCCAGCAATGAAGTAAACTGCCTGCCTAGGCCGACTGTGGCCTCCACTCAAGGCAACAAAGTTTCAATTACAGAAGCCACGAAGCTGAAGCAAACAAGAGGCTTCGTTGCCTGCCTAAGCAGGCTGTGGCCTCCGATCAAGGCAACGAAGTTTCAATGATAGAAGATAAATCAACCCAAGAAACCTGCTTCCAGCCAGCCTCGCTGGGGCCTTGGGACAATAGGAGCTGTGGCCAGCCTGCAAACAGCCCTCAGCCCCTCACCCAGACTGGCCAAGCACTCCAGTAGGGACTTGAACCTTGAAGGAACTGTGGGCAGCCTGAAAATGGCCCTCAGCCACTCAAGCTGGCCAGGCACCCCAGTAGAGATCTGAACCCTGAAGTGGTTGTGGGAAGCCTGAAAACGGCCCTCATCCCCTCACCCAGGCTGGCCAGGCACTCCAGTAGAAACCCAAACCCTGAAGGGTCTGTGGGCAGCCTGAAAACATCCCTCAGCCCCTCATCCAGGGTGGCTAGGCACCCCAGTAGGGACCTGAACCCTGAAGGGGCTATGGCCAGCCTGAAAATGGCCTGCAGCCCCTCACCCAGGCTGGCAACACCCCCATGGGGTGAGGGTCCCCATTGGGGGGCTTGGCCAGCCTGAAAACAGCCATCAGCCCCTCACACAGACTGGCCAGGCCCCCCAGTGGGAACTCCACCCTGATCCCAGACACACTTCAGGGCAAACCAGCCGGCCCCCACCCATGCACCAGGCCTCTATCCTATATAATCCTATATAATAAATGGGCAATATGCAAATTGACCCTAACAGCAGAACCACAGGGAATGACTCACCACGACACACACTCACCACCAGGGGGCAGATGCTCAATGCAGAAGCTGCCTCTGGTGGACAGGGCATGCCCACAGGGGGAGCTCTGCTCAGCCAGAAGCCAGGTTGATGGCTGCCAGTCCAGCGGTAGTGGTGGGAGCCTCTCCTGCCTCCTCAGCAGTGCTAAAGATGTCTGACTGCAGCTTAGGCCTGCTCCCTGCTAGCAAGTGGACATCCCCTGAGGGCTCCTGGGCTGCCAGAGGGATGTCTGACTGCCAGCTTAGGCCCGATCACCTGGGAAGTGGGCCTAAGCCAGCAGGTGGACATTCCTCAAGGGGTCCCAGTCTACATGATGGCACAGGCTGGGGTGAGAGACACCCCTCCCCCAAGTGCACAAATTTTTTGTGCACTGGGCCTCTAGATATATATATATATATATATATGTATATATATAATATGTATATAATATATATATGTATATATATAATATGTATATATAATATGTATATATATTATATATAATATATATATATAATTGTAAATATACATATATTTACAATTAATACACAATTATGTTTTAGATATTTATATATTTTTGTTATATATTTGCTTTAAATAACAGGTATCCTGCTATTCAGCTAATATACTAATTAGATCTCTAGTATACAAAGTAGACCTCTGAAAAGTCCAACACATAAATACCATATATTAGAATTCATTAATTTCACTATCTTCATACCCACCTTTGTAGCATCTTGTCTCTTCTCTTCTCTCACCTTCAGCCTCCTACCTTTAGGACTTTGTGATTATATTTGTCATTCCCAGAAAATCCAGGAGAATTTCTCCATCACGAGATCCTTAAATAGATCAGCAAAGTCCCTTTGCCTTATAAGTTAACATATTTACAGGTTCCTAAGATTAGAATATGAACATCATTGGAGGGTATTATTCTGTTAATCACAGTATCCCTCAATCCATGTAGGATGGCCCTTACAATGTAGTTGACAAAGTTCTTCCCACTGGGAGGACTTCATGTCACTCTTCTCTCTTTCAGTGCTACTGCAAAAAGCAGCTGAGGTTCTCCAGCAATTTCCAACTGGTGCTAGCATACTGTATAAAACAGGCTCATCTATTTTAACTCCAAGCAGCGTTAATTCCCAGAAGAAAATATTGATTCACAGAGGAGAACATACATTTCCTCAAAAACCCTGAGGCTAATATATGTTGTAATTCCACATTGTAGGCTTTCCTAAGTCTCTCTATAGCATCTTTATCCACCATGGACATGTTGGGACACATTGAGGCCTATGAATCAGAGGGGCTTTTCCCTATATGGTCATGCTATAGAGGGCTTTTTTGTTTTGTTATTGTTCTTGGTTCTGAACCCCACTCATTTTTAGCAGCTTTATATATTACTCAGGACACAAGTAAGAGCAGCCCACCCATTTATGATATATGTTGATTTCAAAAGGACCTAGGACTGGCACAGAGAGCTACTTTGATGATTTAATGGTAAGATAGACTGTATTATAAAGAAAAGTTGATCCATGGCCATAGATTGGATTTTTACAATCTTTTTATAATTTCAAATTTTCCTTAAAAATAACATGTAAGAAAAGTTTAATTCTGTGTCATTGATGTATAGATAATATACATTCTAAAGTAATAAGAATAATGTAGTACTTTTCTGAGGAAGTTCTTCGTGTATAGTGCTTAGAAATTTTAAGCTCAATCCCATAGCAACATTATTAAAAAGGGCAACAATAGGTGGTAGCGCAATTACTAGCTGAGATAAAAAGTCACTGTGGTGTTAGAACTCTCTGTGAAACAAGTATTTGAGATCTCCCTGTCAGGCACTGTAAAATCAGATGTATGAGGAAGCTCAGTACAATTCATTATAATAGGGTAATTAAATAGAAAAGCATACACTTGTGTGTCTGTTAGCTTCAGCATTCCAGGATTACAGTTACCTTTGAAATCCTCAAATAATCTTTATGATATATCCTTTGAATACCACCATTAAGGAAAATGAGAGAGTCCTAAATTAACATGGGCCTAGCTAATGCCTTTACCACCCCAGGGTTCAAAACAAGCAACAAAAATAGAGCCTGCAATAAATCCAGTGCTGTCCCCATATAGGTAACTCATTGAAAAGCTACTGCTAGGCCAGGCTATGGGGAATGATCTCCATGCTTTTACTGGTGATGAATAAACTTGTGCTACAAAGGGAACTATTACAGTTCCAGCTGTAATGCTTGCCACTGCCAGCTGGGAGATGTGTGAATACCAGAATGAGAGGGGCTGACTGCATCACAGTCCAATGCACTAATTCAAGTGTATTCAGAAGCCTAGGCATTGATCATGCTTATGGCTCATCAAGTTACAACACTACTACATTAAGCATTCTTGAAACTCCTATAATTTATAATTTTTTGAAATGTTGTGGATAAAGTAATTCCACTGCAGGAGGAGGAGCAGGAAAATCTGCCTGACATATCCTCATGCCTCAGGGTGACTGCTCATTGGCTACATCCTTCAATGCCAGCTTTGTATCTTATTTTAATAAACTTTAAAAATAAATTTATAGGGGTGACTGGTTAATATGGTTATATAGGTTTCAAGCTTACACCTTTTATTTATTTATTTATTTATAAAATGCATTTTTTATAGATTTCAGAGAGGAAGGGAGAGGGAGAAGGAGATAGAAATATGATAAGAGAGAATCATTGATTGGTTCCCTCCTGCAAACACTACTGGGGATTGAGCCCACAACCCAAGCATATGCCCTTGGCCAGAATCAAACCCGGGATCTTTCAGTCCCCAGGCTGATGCTCTATCCACTGAGCCAAACCAGCTAGGGCTAGCTTACACCTTTTAAACTTAAGTAAACTGAAAGTGAGAACATATTGTACTCAGACTTTTTTAATCAACTTCCAACCTAGATTCAGATGATATACAGTTTCATATAGCCTTTACTATGCTACACTACACAATGTGTTCCCTGACTGGGTTTAGCTATTAGTGTGTGTGTGTGTGTGTGTGTGTGTGTGTGTGTGTGTGTGAGAGAGAGAGAGAGAGAGACAGAGAGAGAGAGACAGAGAGAGAGAGACAGAGAGAGAGAGACAGAGAGAGAGAGAGAGAATGAATTTATGTTTGTCATCTCTTTTACAAGGATGTATAACCCACAACCCACAATAGCAGGGATTTTGTTGAATTTTATTACTTGTTGTGTTCCTATTACCTAATATAGTACCTGACAATGAATAACCAATAAATTCCTGTTGAATGAATAAATTGTTGCTTTAAGAGTCCAAAATGTTTGAAAAAAATTCTAAGTAGCATAGCCAAGGTAAAAGAAATGTGAGAAAAAAATAGCCAATATGTCATTCCAATATTCTCAATATTATTTTCACACCAAATCCAATGCTGTTTTCTATCCTTACAAATTGCCTATATAAGAATAAATTAGGATTTTCCTGAGCTGGTTTCATTCAGACTTCAGGTTAACAGAAGATTAAAAATAGCATTCTTGTTTTGCTTCTATCTGATTTATATGTAATCTTAACACAAATTATACTAGAGATAAGAAAGCTGATGCAGAATAAATACCAATATAGTTGAAACTGAAGCCTGTGCTTTCCAAGATTCAATAGTGAGTGTGGTTTTCTAATACCACGAATGCACTATGAAGTAAGAGTGTTTTCTTTTTTAATGATGATTTTATCTTAAGGTCTCTTTAGGTAAGTTTATAATTGCTTCAGTTTCATTTTTTTAAGTCTCACCAGATCCAAGTATAGGGAAGTAAAACTATTCTTAATATGCTGATTAAATGAAAGGATTTTCCACATTTCCATATAAGTATTGCAGCATTTAAATAAAAAAATAAAAGGAATTATCTTGCCCTTGAAAATTTGACATTGGGACTTATATGTTTGATGCTAGCTCAGCAATGGAAAACTCCTGAGACCATCCAAATGTCAACAAACATAATGTAAAGTTGCCATGGAATTGCACATTGAGAAAAATGATCAATAGTTTGCAACCTTACAGATCAATTTCTTCCTAATATTTATAATTTCGGAAAACAAAATTTTAACATTATCTCATCTTTGAGATATATTCCTAGAAGTGGGATCACTGGGTCAAATGGGAGTTCCATTTTTAGTTTTTTGAGGAAACTCCATACTGTTCTCCATAGTGGCTGCACCAGACTGCATTCCCACCAGCAGTGCACGAGGGTTTCTTTTTCTCCACATCCTCACCAACACTTGTCATTTTTTGATTTGTTAATGATAGGCATTCTGACAGGTGTGAGATGGTATCACATTGTTGTTTTGGTTTGCATCTCTCAGATGATTGGTGACTTTGAGCATGCTTTTATATGTCTCTTGGCCTTCCTTATGTCCTCTTTGGAAAAGTATCTATTTAGGTCCCTTGCCCATTTTTTGATTGGGTTATCTTCCTTTTTTAAAGTTGTATGAGTTCCCTGCAAATGTTGGAGATTAAACCCTTATTGGTGATAACATTTAAAAAGCTATTAAATAATATGGCTATAGCTCTTAATATGACAATGTTGTTTAAATGTCTCTTCAAAAGGAGAGTTAGAGGAATGAGTACAGAAAACAATACAATAGAAATTAGGTATCAGGAAAGGGGCTCTGTGGAGCCAGCAGAGATCAAAAGGTGCACCCCAAGATGGAACTCCCAGAACTCCGGGTGGGATCAGGCCTAAATGGGCAGTAGGACATCCCTCTCACAATCTAGGAGAGCTGGCTCCCAACCGCTTGCATGCTCACCTGCCTGATTTCCCTTAACCTCTTCTGCCTGCCAGCCTGATCACTCCCTAATCACTCCCCTGCCAGCCTGATTGACACCTAACTGCTCCCCTGCCAGTCCAATTGCCCCTAAATGCCCTCCCCTGCAAGCCTAGTCGCCTCTAACTGTCCTCCCCTGCAGGCCTGGTCATCCCTAACTGCCCTCCCCTGCTGGCCTGGTCGCTCCCAACTGCCATTCCCTGCAGGCCTAGGTCCTCCCCCTCCCCCCCAAACTGTTCTCCCCTGCTGGCCTGATTGCCCAAAACTGCCCTCCCCTGCTGGCCATCTTGTGGCAGCCATCTTGTGTCCACATGGGGGAGGCCATCTTGTATGTTGGAGTGATGGTCAATTCGCATATTACCTCTTTATTATATAGGCTTTGAGGTCTTTGAAGACTAAAGCCATTTAATTATCTTAATATCAGTAGAGATGAACACAGTCCTTAGCAAAAAGCTTATGACCATAATTTGAATAAAAGTTTGAAGAAACCAATTAATCAACATCATGAATATGCAGAAAGCTAACACTCACAGACAATTTAAAATCCTACTAGTATCTTCTATAATAAAAGCGAAACATGCAAATGTGACCGTTACCACCAGCCAATTAGAGTGGCTGTATGCAAATTAACCCAGCAAAGATGGAGGCTAACAGCCAATCAGAGCGGCTGTATGCAAATTAACCCAGCCAAGATGGAGGCCAACAGCCAATCAGAGCGGCTGTATGCAAATTAACCCAGTCAAGATGAAGGCCAACAGCCACGGAAATAGAGAAAACCAAAGGGTTCTGTTGCAACTGCCTGCCTATGGCAGTTGGAAGTGGCACCAGGACACCAGGAAGTGGGAAAGCAAGGTGGCAGGCCGGGGAGCGGGTAAGAGGTGGCAGGGGGTCGGCGGCCTGCTTGGTGGGCTTCCCAGGCCCCTTGCAGGGCACCAGGAAGTGGAAAAGCAAGGTGGCGGGCTGGGGAGTGGGAAAGAGGCAGCAGGGGGTCAGTGGCCTGCTTGGTGGGCTTCCCAGGCCCTTTGTGGGGCACCGGGGAGCGGGAAAGCAAGGCTGCAGGGGCCGGGGTCCTGCTTGGCAGCTCCCCAGACTCCTTGGCGGCACCAGGAAGTGGGAAAGGAAGGCAGCAGGGGACGAGTGAGTGGGAAAGAGTTGGCGGCCTGCTTGGTGGCTTCCC
>PVJC01038024.1:0-16933 GCA_004026665.1 Murina feae
GAGAGGTAGAGAAGGGGAGGGGTCAGGCCTGCTGTTCCAGACAGAGCGGTGCGGGGACTTGGGGTCAGATCATGACTCGGCCACTTGTTGGCTGTGTAATCCTGAACAGGCTCCTGTGCCCCTCCCAGCCTCGTATTCCGATCTTTAAAATGGGCACGAGGTTTCCTCTTCTCCAGGGCTATCGTGAGAATTAAGTAAATAATTGAGTGAAGTCCCTATAACAGTGCTAACGCACAGAAGACACTTTTAAAGAGTCTTAGCAGCTGTTCCTGTATTGTCGTGAAGGAGATCACAGCTGCGCGATATGCTTCGCTTTGGAACCGGCAGGAGGGTTTATTCCTGAGACTCATACAGGAGAGGTGGTGGGATGGAGCCATGGGTGGTCCCAGAAGGCAGGAGGGGTGTGAGGAACAGAGTGGCCCAAGGAGGAACCTGAGAGGCAGATACGACTGCTGAGTGGAGGACAGGGAGGCGCCCCCCCACCAGCAAAGCACTAAAGCCAGACATCTGTGCCCACCAAGGCCTGAGCACTTCCTGATGCCTTAGGACTCCCCGGGAGCTCACGCCAGAAATGCGTTTTCTCTGGTCCCTGGGAGCCACCTGCAGAGACAGGACGGGGCAGAGGGCGTGGCCAGGGAGGGCAACCCTGGGACACTTCCAAAGCCCGGGACAGGGGCGAAGTCACTGCAGACGTTAGCAACACCTGGGTCTGGGGGCTGAGCCCTCTGGTCGTGGGCAGGCCTGGCCACCAGCCTCCCCCTCTCCAGGCCTGCGTGTCCCCATCTGCAAAATGAGAGCTTTGGATGTTGATCTGTGCTTTCAGATGGGTGTTTCCCCCAGCAGATTTCTCAAACAAAATATCACGTGAATGCCCGGCTTATAAACCAAATTAAAGGGGAACCTTTTTAGGCTGGGGGATTCCTGCAGCTGAATGCCCAGCCTCCCTTCCCAGGATGGTCCCTGAAGCACGTCTGCAGGGCCCAGGGCACCCAGAGTGCCATTGGAAGCCACCAACTTGATGGTCCGGAAGATTCCTTCCGTTCCACATTATCCCGCCAAAGGAAGGGATGCGTGCCTGGGGGGGGGGGGTGGAGGGCTCAGAAACACCTTTAAGGACGATGACAGGACACATGGATGGAGAGGAGCTGTCTGCCAGGCGTGCTGCCAAGTGCTCTTCTTGGCTTATCCTGTTCCAGCCTCACGGCATCCCTGAGTGGACCCAAAGAAAGATGTTTCTGACATCCCGGGTGGACAGGAGGGCTGTGGCAGAACTGGGATTGGAAGGTGAACTCCTAGCCAGGACGGAGAGCTCCAAGCGAGCGTCAGAAGGGCGCGCGGCTCCGCCCTGGCCAGGTGTCCCTGGCCTGTGGGGCTTGAGGCATTGCCTCCTCTGGCAGCCGCCCCACCTTGGTTCCACGGCAGGCAGAGCCGCAGGAAGGCAGGAGGAAGGCTCAGGAACGATGATGGGCTGACAGGAGGCCTCAGACAGCAGTGGGGAGGGGAGGGTGAGGTAGGGACCATGGGGATGGAGGGTAGAGAATAGCGATTGAGGTGCCCAGTGTGAATCCTGTCTCCTTCCTCCCCAGCTCTGTCACCCTCAGCAGCTGACTTAAGCTCCCTTATGGGTTAGAGCGAAGATTAAATGTGCCGACTAAGATGGCCCCTGCCAGCGCCATCACACCTTTCCGCCCCATAGAACTCTCCTCTGATTCCTATGAAGTCCCAACAGAGGGGGGCAGCCAGTGCTGAAGCCCCCAGGGGGCTCAGTCAGCGGTGCTGCTGGAGGAGCCCGGCCCCCAGCTCCTGTGTAGGGAGACCCACACCCAGAAGCCGAGGTCACTGAGTTGGTTGCAGGGAACCAGTGCCATTCTTCGAAATCCTCCTGTCCGTGCTCCTCTCCCAGCACCCAGGCCAGTTCAGCTTGGGTTTCGGCCCAGCTGTCTCAGCCCCAAGGGAGGATTTCTGCTGGGACCCTGGTTCCTCCTACTGCCAGCACCCACACGGTTTGGCAGGCTGGGGCTGCTGAGGCCCGGCTTCAGGGCACGGATGCCAGAGGCATCAAGCCAGCCTGGGGTTGAGTCCCAGCCGTATCACTCACTTCAACCTTGGGCAAATCTTCAAAATGCTCTGCGTGTCCAGTTCCTCTTCTGCTGGCCAAGGACCGAGGGGAGGTGTAAATGAGACAGTTCAAGGGGAAATACTTGATAAAGCGCCTGGCCCCTGGTAGCAAGGCCCCAACACTGGTTAGCTCAGATTATCAGCCTTTGCAAAGCCAGGAGTGGCACGTTGCCCCAAAGAGCAACTGGGAAGATAGAAAAAGAGGACTTGCTGCAAACTTCCATGCAGTCCCTCACATACATCCAGCACACGTGCCCCAGGGCCTTTGCACATGCTATTCTGCTGCCTGGAATCCTCATCCAAGTTATGGACATGACTTACTCTCCTTAAGAGACCTTCCCTGAGCACCCTTTTAAAAATACTGTCAACACAGGAATATACCCCGCCTCCCTTCCTGGCTTCATTTTCTTCCACAGCACCTCTCACCATCTGATGTGCTAACTATTTCATGTGTTTGATTACTGTCTGATGTGCTATTTCATGTGTTTGATTCTGCCACGAGAATGTCAGTTAACATGAGAGCAGGGAAGTCTGGGTTTTGTTCAGCGCTGAACTCCCTCAGCTAATACACAGAGATGGAATGAAGATGGGGATGGTTCAGCTATAAGCCATCATTCTAGCTAGGACTGGGGTTCTGCCCTTTAAACTCTTCTGGAGGGGCGTGGCCTTCCAGAGGACAGATACGGGAGCATGTGGAGGGGTGGGTTAATGCAGACCTGGAGACCAGAGGGACCCGTTACACGTGAGGCCACAGTGCAATGAAAACGTGGGCTCTGGAATCAGACCAAGCTGAGTGTCAGTTTTGACTCTGTCAGGGCCTCAGCTTCCTCATCTGTGCAATGGGCTAGTTGGCCTAGATGACTCCCACCTCCAACACACAATTCGTCCTTGCTGGGTTGCCCCCACCCCTCCCCCTAGCCCCCATGTTCTTCCTTTGGCTCTGGTCCTCACCCCACCCCTCCTCTGCCTCGCAGGAAACTGGCTGATTGTGCCCAGCTGCTAGAGGTGGACGACATGGTGCGGTTGGCAGTGCCTGACTCCAAGTGCGTCTACACCTACATCCAAGAGCTGTATCGCTGCCTCGTGCAAAAGGGGCTGGTGAAAACCAAGAAGAAATGAGGAGCTGACCGCCCCTGTGGTCAGGGCACCCAGCTGACCAGCCATGGCTCAAGGCTCCCTTCTGCTCCCGAGACAAGAGAGCTGGGGCTTGGGCAAAGGCAGGTGGTACCAGTCTTAACTGCATTAAAGGTCCTTTTGTAAAATCCTGTCTGGCCCTCAATGCTCCCTCCCTATCCCGGCCAGAAACCTCCCTCTGGGATAATAAACCCTGGCTGCCAGGGTTCCTCAGCTGACATGTCCTCCCCTGACACCATCTTTTCTCTTTTTATAAAGAATTTTGAATTGACTTCTGGAGAGAGAGGAAAGGGGGAGGAGGGAGAAACAGTTGTGTGAGAGTGAAATATCGATTGGCTGCCTCCTGCACCCCCATTCGGGAGGATCAAGCCTGCAACCCACACGTGTACC
Source organism: Murina feae (assembly GCA_004026665.1). Taxonomy (NCBI): domain Eukaryota; kingdom Metazoa; phylum Chordata; class Mammalia; order Chiroptera; family Vespertilionidae; genus Murina; species Murina feae. Next base: position 3,643 of record PVJC01038024.1, read on the forward strand.
GACTGGGAATCAAACCAGCAACCTTTTTTGTTTATTTGTTTTTAATGTATTTTATTGACTTTTTACAGAGCAGAAGGGCAAGGGACGGAGAGCCAGAAACATCGATGAGAGAGAAATATCGATCAGCTGCCCCCTGCACACCTCCTACTGGGGATGTGCCCGCAACCAAGGTACATGCCCTTGACCGGAATCGAACCCGGGACCTCTCAGTCCATAGGCCGATGCTCTATACACTGAGCCAAACCAGCCAGGGCAAACCAGCAACCTTTTGGTACATAGGATGATGCCCACCCAACTGAGCCACACCGGCCAGGGCTGACACAATCTTTTCTACCAGCATGAAAGGCATTGGGAAAGGACAATGGCCTGGGTCCTACCACTCACCAACTGTGAGACCTTGGGCCAATGAGCTAACTTCTCTGAACCTATTCACCATCTGACTGTGGATAAAAGAAGTTCAAACCTCATGGAATAATTAAATGAGCAAGCCTTGCCTGGTGCCTGTCACATACACGTTCCACAAGTGGTGGCACTTCTCCTGTCTGTCCCTCTCTCCACACTTCTCCCGGATTAGAGAATCCCAGGGCCAGGCTGGACTAGAAGATGCTCTAGAAATCTCACCCCAAGTGGGCTAGCGGGGCCTAGAGTGAGGCCCTGACTCAAAGATACCCCACATTTCTGTCACTTCAAAGCAGATGGTTTTCCTGTAACTCAGAACCATCACACCCAAAAGGTTCTTCCTTCCAGCTCAATTAATGCCTCCAACTCTGCTGAAGTTGTGGCTTTTGTTTTTCCATTGCTCATTAGAGAGGAACTGCTGAGCTGATGACAATGTCCTGCTAACAGTCCTGTCTGGCTTTATCAGCCCCTGGGGAATGCTGTGCCGATAACAGCCCATGAAAAACACAGAGACAAAAGCCAGCCAGCTTGGCACTGAGGTAGGAGGCGACCCGGCAATCCACTCTGTGCCCTGTGCCGCTGCTGCCTCATCTATGAAATGAGGACGTTTCCCTGTGGAGGTGCTGGCGGCCCTCTGACCAGGATGGCCTACTCCCTCGTAGCCCCACAATATTTGGGGTTACTCCCAGCTCAAGGCCATCAGTGCATGGGAAGTAGGGTCCCACCTTTTATTAGACAGCAGCTAATTCTCCAGCCTCCTCTTCTCCTGATGAAACCGCCCATCCCCTCAGTGAACACTGGGCCAGACTCCACAAGTCATCTGAGACTTTAATGGATGGAAAAACACATGGTTTCTATGACTCCCCCTTGACTGGAAGCTGAAGGGGCCACTCCTCCCAGCCTGAAGCCTGGCCCCCAACCTAATGGGATTGCAAGTGGTTTGGAAACAGAAGAATCTGGGACAGAGATCAGATTCTTCACTTAAGTGTTTCATCAGCGGAAAAGAAAAGGTTTAGCACTTAAATCTACACAGCCTGGCTGGTAATGTAATCAACAAATCACGCAATTGCAAGGGGGCTCCCTTCGATGTGCCCCGCCTCCCGCACCCACTCCCCCAGTTGCCTGGGTCCCTGAGGTTTTCTGGTGGCCCGCCGGGCTCATTTCCTGCCAGCTGGCCTGGGAGGTGATCTCTAAGATGGAGCCATCTGTAGGAGCTGGCCTGTGACTCTGCAAACCTAAACCGCCTGGCTCTGGGGCACAGAAAGGGAATGGGAGAGCACACCTGTGGCCAGGTGAACCTGGAACTGGGTCCACACATACCACACACACAACTAACGACTAACAACCTAAGAACGGAAAAACACAGAAAAACTGAGCAGGACATGGGCCACCAAGAGGCTCTGGCCCCAGTCCACGTGGTGTGTCCGCCATCACACGGACTGCAGCTAGGAGGGCCGGGGCTCTCCAAACTCCAAGGTGAGCTTTTCGGCCCTCCTGCGGAACTCCTCCAAGTCCTGTGTTAGCAGGTCAGCAAGCTCCAGGCGCAGGGGCTCCCCCAGGGCCGGTTTATTCACCAGCACGCTGAGGGCCTCCAAGACTGGGGAGAGAGGTCAGCAGGACATGAGGACGCAGAGAGAAATCCTGGGAAGGGTCCGATGGCTGCCCATTCCCAGATCCTCCTGAAGCTCCATGCTCACTCCCTGGGGAACCCCCAGGAAGGTTCCACCTCTCAGGATGACTCCCTAACCAAACTGAATGCCCCTCCTGTTCCCAGATGATGATGACGAAAGCTCTGACTGGTCCTATCAGTGGTTTCCAAACTATGTTCCGTGTTGAGATACGTGGGGTGTCTGGGTCCACTCCCTTTTCAACAAGAACCACTTCGTTTTCCTCTGTTTGATATCAGGGTTCCAAATAAACTTTTATTTGGGAAAAGGGGTTCTGAGAACCACTACTGCCCGGTGGTTGATCTTGCACAGATGCCTTTGGGAACCTGGTGAAGGCAGGGGCCCGTCTCCCCAGGCACGCGCACATGCGCACAAACATGTAGCTCTGAGATAAGAGTGCTTTACGGGTCTCTGAAGGTCATCCAAGGAGCACTCCCTACCCATCCCCACCCCAGGACCCTCCTTGCTGGGGTTAAGAACTGAGATAGGCCCTAGCTGGTTTGGCTCAATGGATAGAGTGTCAGCCTGCAGATTGAAGGGTCCCAGGTTCAATTCTGGTCAAGGGCACATGCCCAGGCCGGGGCTTGATCCCCATTAGGAGGTGTGCAGGAGGCAGCCAATCAATGATTCTCTCTCATCATTGATTTTTTTTTTTTCCTCTCTCTCTCCCTTTACCCTCTTCTCTGAAATATTAAAAATATTTTTTAAAAAAACTAAGATAGTCCAGAGGCAGGATAGATTGTGCATTGACTTTGAGCCAACAGCCACATGTGCTTATCTCGTTTTAGATGAATTAAAATGAACTACAACTAGGAACGCAGTTCCTCAGCCGCACTGGCCACATTTCAAGCGCTCAGTAGCCACACTGTGGCTAGTGACTGCGGAACTGGAGAGGGCACACAACATTCCCCTCACGGGATGGCACCGAGCTTGTCAGCCGAGCCCAGCTGTGCATCTCAGCGCTGCCGCTGGCCCAGCTGACTGACCTCAGGCAAGTGCTTCAGCTCTCGGTGCCTCAGTGTGCTCATCTGCTAAATGGGGCTGAGGAGAGCACTATCTTGTGGAGTTGCTCAGGGGATTCAACGGAATTATGCATGAAGCTCTCAGCATAGCGCTGAAAGTGCTGAACTACGGGACGGGGATTGTCATTACTGGGCCAGCCCTCTCAACTGTCCTTTAGGGCACTGAGCCCTGGAAAGGAGTGGAAAACTTCACCAAGGCCCACAGGGAGAGAGCAGCGGCCTTCTTATCCCAAGCCCGTCCCCCTACAGCTCAGCTGCTTCTCTTGCCCATGATCCACGGATACGTTGTTGTCACTCCTGCCCGTGGGTAAGAACAGAGGCAGGAGCAGGTCTCTCGGGACACATCCCTTCTATCCAACAACAGACTCCACTGAGACCCACAATTTTTATCTCTTCTCTTTGGGCTTTTCTAACTCAAAATCAGCCCCATAACCCCCCTCCGTGGCCCCCTCCTGGAGGCAGAACCCAGCCCACCTTGGTAGGCCTTGGTAGAAGGCTTCCAGTTCTCATTGCTGATGATGGGTAGGCACACCTGGCCATCAGTGCCCACGTTGGGGTGGTAGATCTTGGTTGTGAACGTCACCGTGGGGGGTCTCAGTGGATATTCCTCGGGGAAGTTGACACGCAGGTTGAAGGCCCGGAGGTTGTAGGGCGGCTTCGCCTGTATAAGAAAAGGAGGGAAGCTCTGTTCCGAGGCAGGGCCTGCTCTGAAAGGATCATTTGCTTCCTCAGGTCTTGGTCTGGCTTCCCCTTTCCCTGCCCCCACCCCAGGGTCCAAGGCAGCCTCTACTCCACTCCTAAAAAGAATCCCAAGTGGGGACAGATGGCACCTGCATTCATTTGGCAACTGAGCCCTGGGTTAGTGGAAGAGTGGAATCACAGAAGAACCCTGACCTGGGGGGGTCACAAGCTGGATCCCGGCTTTTGCTGGGTGACCCAGGCCAGTGCCTCCCATCTCTGGCCTCAGGTTCCTCATTTGAAAAGTGGGTAAAGTTTGGCTAAATGAGCTCTAAGAACCATCTCATCTTTTTTTTTTTGTACAGATAATTAACGGTTCCCTAGATTTATTGAGAAATAATTGGCACACACCATTACATAAGTTCGAGGTATATAGCTTGAAGGTTAGATTTACAAATATTGTGAAATAATTACCATAACAGTACCAGCTAACGCTTATCTTCTCACATAGATATAAGAAAAAACTGTTTCTCCTTGTGATGAGAACTGTTAAGACCCACTCTTTTTTTAAAATATATTTTTATTGCTTTCAGAGAGGAAGGGAAAGGGAGAAAAAGATAGAAACATCAGTGATGAGAATCATTGACCTCCTGCACGCCCCCCACTGGGGATCGAGCCCACAACCTGGGCACGTGCACTTAACCAGAATTGAACCTGGACGCTTCAGTCCGCAGGCTGATGCTCTATCTATTGAGCTAACCCAGCTAGGGCAGGATCTACTCTCTTAAAACAACCTTCCTGTAGACCTACAGCAGTGTTAACTATGACCATCACATTATATATTTCATCCCTAGCATTTGTTTGCCTTATAACTGGAAGTCTGCATCTTTTGGCTACTTTCCTTCATTTCCCCCTCCCTCCACCCTCTGCCTCCGGCAACCACAGTCGGATCTCTTTTTCTGGGAGTTAGGGGATTTGCTTTTTTTTTTTTTTTTTTTTTCTAGATTCCTCACTGACGCGAGACCATACAGTATCTGTCTTTCTCCGTCTACCTTCAAGGTCCATCCATGTTGCCACAAATAGTCATCTCATTTTTAAAGCCTTCCTGAGAATTACAGAAGAGGAGAAAGGCATGCACCCTCTGTTTGGGAGCTGTTAGCAAATACAGGACAACACCATGGTTGGAGGGGATGAAATGGAGAAAGTGAGGAAACCGTAAGAACTCAGAGGACTGGAGATGTAAAACAGGACAGCCACTGTGGAAAGCTGTACAGTGGTTCCTCGAAAATTTAAACAGAATTACCTTAAGATTCAACAATTCCACTTCTGGGGATATACTCAAAACAAGGGAAAGCAAGGACTCAAATAGGTATTTGTACACCCACATTCACAGCTGCATTATTCACTATAGCAAACCGTGAAAACAACCCAAATGTCCATCTACGGCTGAATGCTTAAGCAAAATGTGGCATGAACACACAATGGGATATTATTCAACCTTAAAAAGGAAGGGAATTCAGTCTGGCTGGTGTGGCTCAATCATTGTCGACCCATGAACCAGGAGGTCACCCAGTTCAATTCCCAATCTGGGCACACGCCTGGATTGCAGGATCGATCAGAGGGAGGGGGGTTAGAGGGGGCGTGTAAGAGGCAGCCAATCAATGATTCTCTCTCCTTCTCCCTTCCTCTCTGAAATCAATAAAAAACATATTTTAAGAAGGAAGAAAATTCCGACACATGCCACACCATGGATGAACCCTGAAGGCATTATGCTCAGTGAAATATGCTAGACAAAATAGAGCACACTTTGAATGATCCCACATTTGTGAGAGATCTAAAATAGTCAAATTCATTGATATAAATCAGAAAGTTAGCAGGGACTGGAGGGAAGGAGGGTACGGAGTTTGGGGAAGATGAAAGAGCTCTGGAGATGGACGGTGATGCTGGTTGCACAAGAATGTGAACAGACTCAGTGCCACTGAACTGTAAACATAACAATGGTTAAGATGGTAACTACTGTTATGTGTATTTTATTGTGACTTAAAGAAAGAATACCGAGGCTAGAGTGACCGAGGGATGGACGCTGCTGGGACCCAGTAGGAAATCCTCCAGAGTTTGAGCAACCTGAAGGCTTGCCTGAGCCCCTACTCTGTGCTGCCCTGTGCTAAGGGCTTGGCACACATTAGGCCGTGGAGCAGACTGTAGGGGTTGCATGGACTTTGGAGCCATACTGCCTGGGTGTGAATCTTGGCTCGGCTCCTCACTAGCTGCGTGACCTTAGGTAAGTAACTGAACTTCTCTGTGCTTCCATGTGGGAATAATAATACACCTCTTCATAGGGCTTCTGTGAGGATTAAATGAGTTAACTTATGCTAAGGACTTAGAACAGGGCCTGGCACGTGGCAAGCACTACATTTGTGTCAACTGCGGTATTATGAAAACTCATGACTATCAGCGTCTCCAATTCCGTACGAGGAAACTCAAGTTCCATGCACGTAACTAACTTGCCCAGGCCCACAGTGGCAGGGCTGGGAACCCAGCGCTGTGGACTCTGTTTCCACACATGAGCACTGCGCTACACCCCAAGGCAGAAGGAAGCCCCCAGCCTCGGTGACTCCAGTCCAGGCTGGTGCCAAAGCTCCAGACCTTTCAGAACCTTTTCTACTGAGAAGACAGGACAAAGACAGAATGACATAGACATTTAAGCACAGTCAGGGTTTTAAGAGAACTCCTCTGTCTTAGCAGAAGGCAAAACAGAATCCACAGTGGTCTTGGATGTGTCGGAAATAAGAGATGGGGCAACTACTGGGCAGATAAAATGTCTCAGCATTTACGTTCCTGAAAACAAGAAAGGGCTGGGACCAGGAAGCAGAGGCAAGGCGAAGGGTGCAGCCTCACAGAAGGCTGACTGGCTTTTGCAGCTTATCTGGGAGCTCTGAAATCTGAACAACACTACTCCATGTAACTAAGCACTAACACTGCTGGAGAATGGCCTCCTGCAGAAAGTAATCTCAGCTCAACTGAGTCGTTTTTGTGTCCATTAGCCCTGACCCTTTCAGGACACTGACAAAATGCGCTTTCTTTTACCGATGCCACTTGTGTGGATGTCAGCTTCACCGACGGAGTTGATATAACAAATGCCTGGAGAACCCTTTGAGGCTGGCATAATTTGGGGAACTACTCTTTGCCCTCCTCGATCAACTGTGGGAAACAGAAGTTTATCTCTAGCCCCTGACAAAGGTCCAAGAAATCTTTTCTTTGTTTTTTAAAGAATAAAATCTTACCATTTGCGACAGCAGGGATGAACTAAAGGGTATCTGCCTCCATCTCAGAAGCAATCAATCCAGAGAGAGACCCCTCTACCAATGGCAGAGGCAGTAAAAAAGGGACTCCAAGGCAGGGAAAAGTCTTGCTCAGTCCTAACTGCCCCTGCCCAGGCCCCTGGCCTAAGTCACCCAACCCAGCACCAGATCCCAGGGGACACTCACGGGCAGAAGGAGTGCATGCCACACCAGGACATCCGCATCATCGCTGGACAGATTCCGCAGGTACTCGGGCAGGTTCTTCTGAAGATCTTCCAGCTCCTGAGGGTGGGGGTGGAGTGGGCAGTTGGCTTAGTCTCCCCTACTTCAGCCGCTCTCCCCTGCCCCAGCACAAGCTGTCCCAAGTCCCAAACGGGACAGAAGCCGGCAAAGTCAGAGCTCCTATTTACTGAGCACTTAGTATGTGCCAGGCTGGTGCTAAGTGCTTTCAGAGACAACCCGTGTTAGCCTCACCCGGCTCTGGAGGTGCCAGGGGAAGGGAAAATGAAGGTCACTGCTTCCAGATGTTAGAACTTGGGAGTCAACTCTCTTAGGAGTCGTTTCTCCTGAAACCAAGGCACTTAACCTCCATCCTCTAGTCCTTTTCCAGAGAGTCACAAGGCCCCCAAACCCTCCCTCCCTCTCTCTGGCCCTCTCTAGCATCCACTCGTGTCCAGCGTGACAGTGTGTCCTTACATGATCACAGCACAGAGATATCACCCTGTGCCTGGCAGACTCCTCCATCCCAGGGTGAGGGAGGGAGATGACTCAGACCACAGCAAAGCAGAAGTCTACACACCTCGCAGAGAAACAAGGAGTGACTCACCTTCCTAGAAACGAGGCCCAATCACCTGGACATCCCTGAATTCTCCCAGCAGCCCTTCCTGAGCATCCTCTGCTAACCCCTAAGGAGTTCTCAAGAACTTAGCAGTTCTCAAGAACTTCACTGGAGCAACAGAGGAGCCAGGGGTGTGGTTACGTGGACAATAACGGGGGAAAGGAGGGGAGGGGACAGCAGGAAGGCTTTGCAGAAGGAGACACTGAGCTGGATCATGGGGAATTAAAGGGGAGAGGCACCAAGGCAGAGGGCCCAGTCAGAGCAAACGTGTACAGTGTGTCTCCTGCAAGGTTAACGGTTACCGCGGTCAAGTGCATCGGGAAACTCTAGGCTAAACAGACTTCTCTATGGCAGGACTTCCCAAGTCTTTAACACCCTACTGTGTGTCACGAACCTCCGAGATGCGAGCCCACAACACTCAGTACTTCTCAAACTTATTTGACCGAGGAGCCCTGTCCCTTTTGGGGTTCATCCTGTGGGACAACAGAACAGACCTTTGGTGGAAGGAACAATTAAAAGATTAAAGGACATTCAAGAGCAGGTTATATCCTCTGGAGCACAGAATAGGGGATGCTACTGGCATCTAGTGGGCAGAGGCCAGGGGTGCTCATAAACATCCTACAAAATATTATCTAGCCCAAAATGTCAGCGATGGCAAGGCTGAGAGACAGACCCTGGTGTAAACAAAAGCAGAGAGAGAGCTTCCCACAGCCCATCCACCAGGAGGGGTCTCTGAGCACTGTGGACCACCTGAACTTTATCTGTCCCCCAATATATAAACACACCGGTTCCCCATTTCCTAGGTTTCAGCCTATACTCCATCGCTGTTCATGCCAACATGCACTTCTGCCCAAAGTATCTGACCCTCATTTATCATTTACCCCAAACTAGAAGCAGCTGCTGCTCCAAGTCCTAGTTCCAATATAATCTGTGCCTCTTTGGAAACAATGAAGGCCAAGGTTGAACAGAGAAGCTGTGGGACAGACATTTCCTCGAACACTCTTCTAGGCGAGTCCTGCCAAAACTTTCCCCAAGCCCGAGAATGTGGAAGCCCAAGCAAGGACGCACAGCTCTGTCCTGAGGCCTGGAAGGAAATGACCTGACTCAGAGGAACAGAAAATGAAAGCAGAGAGGCCCCTGAAAGAAGCTGCCGGTTGGAGCCCCATCCACCTGGACAAATCCCAGCCCCTTCACTCCCTCCTGGATGACCCTGACAACGAAGTGATTCTGAGCCTCAATTTCCTCATCTGTAAAATGGGGGTAAATGACAATTAGATGAAATGACTAATGTGTAAACGGCTTGGCACCTAATGGTGCCAGTGAGATAAATACCAAATACAGCTCTTAGCTCTTTCCCACATGGCTGGGAGACCCTCTGCCCAACCTTGAGATTTCAGTGCTGGTCTGTGTCTGCTCCAGGTGCCCCAATCTGGGACCGCCTTCCTCTCAAAGGCTGAGGGGAGCAGGCCCCCCCTTTGACCCTCCTCAAGCCTGTCCCCCACTCGGCACATTAGAGGGGCACTTCTGAGGAGGTCAGAGTCTGGGGGATGTCAGACCCATTCCCCAGGATTGCTCTTCCTTCCCCTTCTACGGCCTGGCTCCAACCAGTCCTGAAAACACCCTGGGCTTCCCCGCCTCCTGGGGGAAATCCTCTGCTCCCCATCCTTCCAGACCTCATTTCAAACTGTGTCCCCGACCAGAAAGAAAGCTGAGGCGTGAGGGCAGGATTTTTGCTCATCTCTGCACAGGAACCAGCACATAGTAGGTATTCCACATTTGTAGAACGAATGAATGCCTACTCTGACACTCCAGGACACCTTCCAGGCCCGCGTTGATAGCTTTTCCTCCTGCAAATACCCAGGGAACTTTGCTCCTCACTTCTACTCAGCACCCCCCATCTCAGGACGCTTGTGATGTAGGCACCAAGTCAGGAGGCGGGTCCCGGGCTACTCCAAGGCAAGGACCTTGTCCTCGTTACACCTCAGTTCAAGCCCATCCCACCCCTCCCGGCTCCCGGAACCCTTCGGCACCAGGGACGCAAGCAACAGTTATCACAAGTCTCTGCAGGTAAAAGGAAACTGAAACCAGGTAGCGGGGAGCCGGCTCACCCCCGTCTCCGTGACGGCTCACGGCGACAGCGGCACGAAATACCCTTCCGCTCTCCAAACTCCAGCTCCGGCCCCTCTGCAGACCGTTCTCCCCCGGGGAGGGGGCGGGGATGCGGGCTCAGCCGCCCGGGAACCGGCACGACCTGGTGCGCGCGGAGAAGTCCGGGGAGGGGAGCCGTGAGGAAGGGGGCTCCTCCGTGCGCTTACCTTCGCCACCCGCTTGCACGCCGTCATCTCGGGACCGAGGACGGGCTCCGGCGACTGCAGGCGACCGCGGCCCCGAGACTCCCGCCCCGAGGACCCCGCCTCCGGGGGCCCCGCCCACGCTCCGCTCCCCGCACACGCGCGCGCAGGCCGGGGGCCGTGGGACCCTGCCCCCCGCCGACCCCGCCGATAACGGGAGGCCGCCGAGGGCCGGAGACAGCGGGCCTCCGCCCGGCCCCGGGCGCGGCGGGCTGGATGGATCCCGGGAACTCGCGCGCTTTGTCCGGAGAGCGGCGGGCCTGGGAGCGCGCGGCGGGACTAGGCCCTGGCGTCCCACTAGGGGGCGCCGTGCACCCGGCGGCGAGCGCTCTGGGGCGCGGGGCCGGGGGCTGCCCATCCGGGTTCTGGTTCCACGCCGCCGCCGGACGCCGCGCCCGGGCTCCCTCGTTCCCCGCCGCTGCAAACACATACTCGCCCCAAGCCCTTGCAGGGTGCTGGTTCTGCAAACGCAGCTCCCGGCAGCCCCCCTAGCGAATTTTTGGAGCCCCCTGGACACGTCACTTCCCCTTTCTGGCCCCTTGCCCCGTCTCTAAAACGGGGTGGGGCACGGCGCACGCTGTATGCCCTCCGAAGGCCCTGCCCCGGCCGGCGAGATCCTTTGTGCGCCTTCGATGGCGCAAGGGAGGGTCGTTTCCCCCCGGTGACGGCGTGGTGAGGAGCGCCGCAAGGGGCGCTGTTGGAGCCATTCGCTCTTGCTTTGGGTCCTTTATTAGAGTTAACATTTCTGTATCGGTTGGGAAAACAGTGGGTGGGGGCGGCCCCAAGACGGACTTCGGAACCTCCCGTATTTTACCACCGATCTATTACAACCTGCGGGCCTACTGTGTGCCTCCCCAAGGGGCCAGGACGTAAGGGCAGAGATCCATTCCCCAGCCTGGAGCTGAGGCCACGGTAGGCGAGCCGTCCCTGGGCACGGAGCAGCATCTGGGAAGAACGCCCTAGTGCCAAGGAGGCGCCCTGGGAGGTCTGGACCCACTTTCCTTACCCCCGCCGCTTTCAGTCCAGCTGAGGAGGAAATGAGCATGCTTTGAGCCCCTATTTTGAATTCTGCGCCCACCTCCTCGCGGAGTTTTTATCTAAGCGTCTGGGAACCGACTTGCTTTTCTGCGCAGATATACGATGTATTTGCAGAACGGTTAATTGCTTAATTCAATTCAGTAAACTTTAACTCGGCTTCCTCTCCATGCCAGAAAGGAATTGGACACGGGCCACCATCTAGGTAGAGCTGAGGGAACCCAGGCGTTTCACCCTACCTCTGGTCATTCGTCTCAGCCAACGACCCAACATGCATTTACTACTCAGTGTCGCAGGGCCCTGACCTTTAGGGAACAGCACGATGAGAGAGTGGGGTCCTTGCCCTGCGTTTTTAATGCAAAGTGGTAAGCAGGAAGGAATCGGGAGCCACCTGGTGCTGTGGGAGCCTGGAGTAGGGGCCACCTGATGCAACCTCAGAGAGGGGCAAGGTTTCCTGGAAGACATAAAAACCCAAGTGCATTGCAACACACAGGGGAGTTGGCTAGAGTAAGAATGTGGGGTGAGTGTGTTCCCAGAAGAGAGAACAGAGTTAAGAAAAGGTGTGGTCGCAGTGCCTGTAGCAGCTGACAGCAGTTCCGTAATGTGGAGGAAAGTCTGTCCTAAGTTCTGCGGCTCTCCTTCCTTTCTCGTCCAGAAGCCCTGCGTCTCCAAAGTGAACTGAATTTAGTCATGGATTTAACCCAGTCTCCCCATCCTGGGATGGGCTCTAACCGCCCATACAGCTGCGAGGCCTACGTGCATGGTCTTGTCCTTACACAATGCAGACCTTTGTGTGTGCGCCAGAAAGAGCCCCAAGGAGAACCTGGATTCTAGCTCCACCTGGGCCCCCAGGGCAGCATGGCCTTGGGTGGGCTATGGGACCTCCCACCTCCTTCCCAGGACCACAGTGAGGCTAAGCTCACAGAAGTGGAGGAACTTTGAAAATTTTAACTCCCAGGTACAAATAATCAGGATTCAATCCCAGCTCGACTATTATCTGAAAAACCTTGGGCAAATTACTTAGCCTCTCTGTGCCTCCATTTCCTCATCTGTAAAACGGGGTTCTTAACAATAAGTATAAGGAGTAATGAATTGATATTTGGACAATAAGTGGTTGTATAATCATCTATAATAAAAGGGTAATAATAATAATAATTTATAATAATAAAAGGGTAATAACCCGGATGTCCTTCTGGATGAAGCCAGCAGCCAGAGGGAAGCCAGTGCTGCAGCCAGGGGAAGGAAGGCCTACTTTTGCATGAATTTTGTGCATCGGGCCTTTAGTAATATAATATTCACCTTCCTATGCCTGCAGCATGTCTGGAAGATACAAGATCCCGTGATGTCCCTGGGGAGGGTAACTAGGTGACTATGTATGGGAAGGGAAGGAAAATTTTTCACTATAAACCCCATTTCCTTTTAAATTATATTTTATTATCTAAGGACACTAGAGTCCTGGTGCATGAAATTCATGCACTAGGAAGGGGGGGTGTCCCTCAGCCCAGCCTGTACCCTCTCACAGTCTGGGACCACTTGCTCCATGTTGCCCACCTGCTCGCTGCTCCTTACTGCTCGGCTTGCTGCTCCTTAGTGCTGCCACGGAGGTGGGAGAGGCTCCCACAACTGCCACTGCGCTTGCCAGCTGTGAGCCCAGCTTCTGGCTGAGCAGTGCTCCCCCTGTGGGAGTGCACTGACCACCAGGGGACATCTGCTGGCATCTGCCCCCTAGTGGTCAGTGCACATCATAGCAACTTGTAGTTCTGGTTGTTCTGCCATAATGGTTGCTGGGCTTTTATTATATAGATTATATAACCTGATATGAAAAACAAAGCAACTAAAATAAGTACTACAAAGGCAAAGGACATAAACATTTGATCAAAGAGAAAACAAAACTACTAAAAAAAATACCAAGTATATAACCTCATGAATAATCAAGAAAATAATTGGGATATCATTGCTTGCTTATTTAATGCACAAAATTAATAGTAATTTTTACTTT